>JBBIGA010000083.1:2503797-2525071 GCA_037576975.1 Alestes dentex
TGTGTATGGGAGAGGTACGTTTTGGGGAAGGGGGTGAGTAAAGGTGGGGGTAGTGGGTGGAGGGGCGGAGCCTGGGGGCTGCTATTTGTAGATGCTTGTGATGGATGACTGTTGTGTGTGTGCGCGCGCGCGCGTGTGTGTGTGTGTGTGAGTGAAAGAGGAGAGAAGGAGAGAGTGAGTGTGTGCTTTTTTCTCTTTGCCATTCCCCCTGTTCCTCTCTCTGTGCGCAGCCAGTGGAGGAGCAGAGAGGGAGGGAACCAGACGCAGACGCAGAGAGGGAAGCAACTCCACAAAGAGAGAGAGAGGAGACTGAGACAGAGTAAGAGAGAGAGAGTTTTCTTTAGGAAGTCAAGCACGACAGAAGAGGACACGCTTCTTTTTTTGTTCTTGTTCTTTTTTACTCCCCCCCCCACCCTGCCCAAGAACCGCCCAAGAACCACCAAACCAGGAGAACAGGAAAAAAAGACCAGGCTGACTTAGTGTCCCTTCCCCTTTCTTGAGGACAAAACCATACTTCTTCTTATTTCCCCCCCTTTTACGCATAGTCCAGTCTGTCTCTCTCTCCCACACACTGTGGTTTGTTTTCTCAGTCTGCAGGGACTGGGACTTCTGCTGGGAACAGCAGCAGCAGCAGCAGTAGAGAGGGAGAGAGAGAAAGTGGTGTGGGGGGCTTTGTGAGAGGTTTTGGGAGGGGAGAAGCTCCAGAGACAGACAAGAAGACAGAAGGAAAGCGCCGGAGCGCAAAGAGCGCCAGACGTGAGGATCATGGCCAGGGGAGAGCACTCCGGAGGCTGGAAGTGGGCGCCGCCGCTCCTGCTGCTCTGCGCCCTGCTCTGCGGCCGCTCCAGCGCCTGTCCCGCGCTGTGCACCTGCAGCGGCACCACCGTGGACTGCCACGGGCTGGGGCTCAAGACTGTCCCCAGGAATATACCCCGGAACACGGAGAGGCTGTGAGTAAAGACCCCTTCTGTCCCGCGCACGGGAGAGGTCACTGACCCTTCCCAGCACTCTTCCTAACACACTTTCACACACTTTTTTCATTAGATCTCTTCTCTGGCTGTTTACAAATAGTTTTTTTTTTTAAATAAGGTAAGCACTTAAATAATCTGAACATGTGGTTTACAAGACTAGGATTCAAAGTAAGATAGAGTGTGCTGGCCTTAACAGGACCAATAGAGATGGTTTAAAAAAGTACGGGCTTTTTTTTTTTTTTAAAAACACAGTATACCTTCTTACAGTTTACACCTCTAAAACACTTAATCTGAGTATTTATACACTGTAAGATATACTGCGTTGTAGATCACTGGCTGCATGCTTGGTGAGCACTAGTTCTGACAGAATATGAATGAGAACAATGACCCTTTGCTGGCTTTGGGCAGGTATAAATAGGCGCAAGATGCTGAAAGCAGACAGCGTGCATCACACATGTGTCTAATGTACATGCCTGCTCATATGTGTGTGTGTGTGTGTGTGTGTTTATGTAGTACTGGTGAGTGTGAGAGGGATTCTGTCATCACCATCACCAAAGACAATTGTTTGACTTATTCAGGTAGCTGCCCACACACATTTTGAAGCTTTTTCATTGTATTGGATTTGAAAGAATTTTTGCTGAATATCTTGGTTTTAAAAACTCATATGAACTTATTGTTACCGGCGGAAGGTGCTGATGTTAAGTCTGAGGGCTTTTGTACTAAAATATGCGCCGTGTGTAGCACACAGAGGCTGGCATCTCTATTTTTTTTTTTGGGCACGAAGGCTCTGAATCAGTCCCCATCTCTCCCCTTACATGTGATTGTTCATTCATGTAGAAAATGAAGCAGATCTGGTGCTCGAGTGTGTGGCCTGTGAGAGCCTAATCAGCCACTGCTTGAAAGAAGGGAGAAAGTAATCACCAGCCCACTCCGGACTCTCTCTCTCTCTTTTTTTTTTCTTTCACTCTCTCTCTCCCTCCCCACTCTTAATTTTGATTTAAAAAAAAAAATAATTCCTTGAAATATTCATCTCGCAATCAGTTCCGAGGACTGAGGAACAGGGGAAATAGATTGTTCTATTTCAGGTTTAGAATATCTCCAATGAATTATACATGCCGGGGAGGTAGCGTGTGTCAGTCGCATCTCCTTCAGAGAGACACAAGGAAAAAAAGAGCACTGCATATTTCATGCCATTTCAAAGTTAATTTCTAAGAACACCTTCACGTGGAGGACGCCGGCGCGGAGTCGTCTGCCTGCGCAAAAGTTGCACCGAGTGTCCTTGCGGGTCAGGCCCAACTTCTTCATGTGTAGGTCATGTAGAAGTGAGCCGCTCTCTACGGATAGATTATTTAACGTGAGAAATATTCCCCTTCTACTGGCCTATTATATGGGGTCATTTTTCAAGGTGATTGCTCAAGTCAAACACGCCATGTGCAAGTCCCCAGTGGTTTACGTCGACTCCTGTGACAAATGGATGAAGGGCCGAGCGTTCCCGTAATTGCTTTTGGTCTTTTCCATAGGATTCCTTTTCTATTTCCTCCGGTGCGTCTTTTGCATTGTTGTTTTGGGAGACGATACTCTCTGTGTAGTTTGGTCTTTGGCACTTTTGTGAGGGAATTCACTACATTTTAACCCTGCATTTCATCTGTGTTGGAAATAATGATTAACGTTGCTGCTAAACACAGTGTAATGCAGTGAATATATAACCAGTTCAAATACTTTAGTGTTGTATGAGAGAAAAGTTCCATGCAATTTGTCCAGTTTGGAAAAGGGCATGTATTTTAATACAGATATTGGAGAGGAAAATGTTTACATATAAAAGCTAAAATGAAAGGTACATCTCATATATATATTTGTGCATATTTATTAATTTATTTACACACACACACACACACACACACACACATGCACACACGCACATATGCACGCACACAGTACAGGTTTTAACTATAACTACTATAACTCCAGTATCCAGAAGGTGGGGAGATTTGGAGCGAGGGGATTTTCACACCCAGCTGTGGCAGGACATGTACTTGGACAGCGGCTCCGCTAAGCTCGATTGCTACAGACGGCCTGTCGCAAGCACCTTGTCAGGAGGAAGCCAGTCCTCTGCAGGTAGTCCCAGATAAGCGTTATCCACGCTGACATGCTTCTGCAAACATGTGCGTGTGGGGGTGGCGAAGGCGCTGGTGGTGTGGAATCCCATTTGCACTTGTCACGGGGTGTTTCGATCAGACCTGACCTTCTGACTGGCTTTCTTTAATGACCATGGGCTCAGAACAAAAATCATGGCCCTTTTTCATTTTTTTAAAGCCCACCCCCACGAGATTTCCCCATTAAGCGCAAGGCCTGTGAAAATGTTCTCCTCATAGACAATGAGCCCCCCCCTTTATAATCTACTCGTAATGCATGCCTCGCAAATCACTCGGCAGAGCCGAGATGAGCGAAAATGAAAGGTACATCTCAACCGCGAGAGATGCAATGCTTGTTCTTGCTTTGTGGGTGCTGAATACTTTGCAGCAGACAGAATTTTCCAGTTCATTTTTTTCCATGTGGTATGTCCACTGTTTTGTCAGTCTCTGGATACATTTCTCCCTTTTTCTGCTGCCCTGCTATCCCCCACGCCCCCCCCTCGCTCCACTAACCGTGTTCTTCTAAAGCAGCTGTCCACAGAGATCTACACACTCTTATTTTATTTGTGCTAATGCATCTATTTATATACACTTAGGACGCTGCGCAGCCGAGATCAAACGCTGTCGGATGTGTCGAGAGCGAGCCATCTGATTCAGGATTCTCTTTGTAGCGGGATGGCTGAACTCGGGGCATGGGACTGCTCATGCTGTGTAGTTTTCCACGGGCCCGCTCAAGTATTCTGCTTTCTGGCCAAATGTCCTTGCTCGCTTTTCCTCCGATTGTTTATTGATTCGTCATTCTCAAGAGCTTTTTGGGGAGCGAAGTACAGCTGTAGTGGGGAGAAGCTGTTTAAGGTAAGAATGGCAAGAGTGTGAAAGTGGCTTCGTCTAGATTGCTGGGTCAGTTTTCAAGGTTCCTGGTGCTAGTCCAAGACCAGGGGCCTTGTCTCGGGCAATATGAAACTAGCCTTTGGCAAAATTAACTTGGATATTAAAACTGAAAGGGTCTTTGTTTTCTTTTCGTGGTCTTGTCCATCACCACAATTTCCAGCATGTATGTTGCAAAAACCTCAATGGCTCATAGGGAATTGCACCCACTGATTCAGGAATCCACTAGTGAAGATGCTTATTAATACAGATATATTAACTTCAGAGCATTTGTACTTTGTCCCACGTTCAAAGTGAATTGTCTGAGGGGGGTGTCCCAATCTTTAAACCACTGTAGAAGTAGAGTAGGATTGTGGCATTAGTCTCTGTTTAGTCAGATTGTCCGTTTAGGTCTTTGACTCTACAATACAACTTGAAGTCCAGGACTAGACTTAATCTGTTCCAGCCCGGGCTGTCAAAGCTATGTGTGTGTGCATGCTTCCTCTGGGATCGGATTTTGATGTGCATGAGTGATTTAACACACCTTCTTGCATAGAAATGTCAGCGTCAGACATAAAAATCTTTGCCTGGATCCACACCAGGGAAGAGCAGAGCAGGCTCGCCATCAGACAACGCCCTCCAGGGGAGTAGATGGATGAAGGAAGAAATCCATAAATGAGTGAGGGCTTCGAAGATTGGGAACAAGCGCCGCCTTTGCGCTTTGAGGGGCCATTCCAGTGCCAGGCTATGCCTTGGGCACTTTTGGCATGGTGGATCTTTGTTGGAATAACTGACAGCCCTGTGCTTAGCAGATCCATAATTTAACTCTGGACAGGATGGGGCAAATCCGGTGAGAGACAGAGATTTTTTCTGACAGGGACCTTGGCACAGGCACTAGGTGTTAATAAGCTACGAAGGGATTAGCACAATTTTGGACAAAGGACAAAAATGTCCATTCGCCCGAAGCAAATGAATACATAAGCCTGATTTCAAGGAGCAAAATACCCTGGTGACTGGGTCGCATTTTTTTTTACAGCAGATATCACCCTCGGCACAGATGTTTTAATGTAAAAAATGAAGATCATTCAAGGAATGCTGGTGCTAATGAAGGCAGAGCTAAATTATAGGTTGTGTGGAGCAGCTGAATTCCCTCTCCAAGCCTCTTCCAGAATTCTCTTAACCTATTCTCTAAGCTTGGCGGAGAAGCGTAAGGGTCATGGTAGCTTAAACTCCTCCATATCCTCCTGGTCCTTCTATGTGGCATTTGGTCCCTGAAGGTCCAAATTCAGCCTTCTGTTCTGAAGACACCCTGCTTGCAGGCACTGATATCTTTATATTGCCCAAATTCACTGTTTAGATTTGGATTGTAGCTGGCCAACAGCATGCCTGATTTTCCATGTTTTTCAACTGAGCAGCAATAGAAAATTCTGCCACTGCCAGTGGCAATAGCTGCAGGCTGTAGGCTGCTGCACTCAGCAGAACATTCAAGGGTTCAATTTTCCCAACATTTGTTGTCAGTTGATGTTGAGGTCCAAGTGTAGCTGTTCATGTATGGCAAAACTGAAATGTTCAAAACTGTTTTAGGCAAGTAGCAAAATGAACCTAGTCCTGGATAATAAAACTTAAAGAGGAATTCCGACTCCCTAAAGGCGCATTTTAGGACTAAGTGCTATGTTATTCCACTTATTTCACTAATGCTTTCAGCGTATCACATCTCTCTGTGCCCCTTGTTGGTTGTGTACTTTCACTGATTTTGCCAGTTCTGCCATGAGGCAGTGAGCCCCAATATGTACATACAGCAGACATACTGACATGTTTTTGTGGATGTCACTACAGTGGTGTAATCTTCATGAGCCATTATCCGAACATGAGGCTTGACACATGACAGCAAACAGTCAACAAAAAGCTGACTTAACTGTGTGCTCTTCAGCTGAGGATCAGAGGGGTTCTGTGGAAAGTACGAAGGAAAAACAACTGGGGGGTGGGGGTGGGGGGGGTGTGTGTGTGTGGGGAGGGGGTGTTGGGGGCAGTGGGGCGTGATTGTATGGGATGAGAGAGTGTCAGAGTGCCATATGGAAATGACTGCGCCCGCCAGGAGAAAGAGACAAGCCTCCTTGCGTTTAGTGGCGCATCAACACTAATCAAAGCGTGGAAGCATCCCTACATCTGCTAGGAAGGAACTTGTCTCTCTCGATGTTCTTGAAGGCCACAATGCCCCAGCACTTGTCACCACACTCACAGAAAGCCATCGGATGATGAAAGGGTACGCCGGAGTGCGCGGTAGACAGGAGCACAGCAGCATGATCCCCGAAGCACAAGCATAAACCCTATAATTGCTCAGGGGGCATGCGTGCGTGTGCGCGCTCGTTTTCCTTGCGCTCAATTGCTCTACGAGCATGAAGTTTCTAGCTCAACCGTCTGACAGATCGAGTAACAGGCAACAGATGTTCAATTGATTAAGCCCAAAATGGACCACTCTCCACCATCAGTCAAAGCGTCGACAGGCACTAACTTCAAGCTCTTGAGTGTACTTCATGAATGGGGGCTTACGAATAGCTAAATAGAGGTAACTGGTCATTAGTGTCTATATACTGATGGTTTTCGCAGATGTAGTGTGGGGCACCCGTGTATTTGTGCAGTACATCAATATACTTCAGCTAAATGAAATTACATCAGTTAGATGAGTACACATTGCAATTCATCACAACCATATGAGTGCGCTGATGGCTTCATTTTGCCAAAGGGGTTGTGGGTAGATGGTATTGCTTCATACTGGCTTGTCCCTTGCCTTTACCTTCGCTGGTCCCTCTTTACCAACATAGGTTCTTCACAATGATGGGTTCTTCTTTAGCACCTTTGGTTTCTTACTGTGGTTGGCTTTTCTTTACCACCATTATCCCTCCACTGCAAGGGGTCTTTTGCTGGGAATTTGCTACCTATTGAATGTCAAGTTCATTTCACACGTGGCTGAGTGCAGTCTGTATGACCTTGTTATGAGCACATCAGCAGTTCGCACCACTGCAGCTAGGCATGGCTCAAACCGGTCTGATGTCTAGACTGATCTGACAGCAGTCTCCCTACTGGCTGTCTGGAAACAGATCGAGTTTGCACTTCATTCTCTCCCTGGATAATTTGACCAAGCCATTTGCAGGATGAGACCTTACAACACCTTTTACGAGGTCCTCCTCAGGGATTGATGGGGATGCTGTGGGTGTAATGCTTAATGAACATCATTTTCAGTTCCAATACTCCACAACATACAAGTGCCTGATCATGAATAACAAAGTGCAAATTGACACATTTGATAAAGAAAGGTGGCTTTATGTACCTTTTTTTCAGTGTCTCTTTTTGCTTTCAGAATTTTTTAAATTCCTCCAAAAAGTTAAAATTCCAAGAAGGGCAGTGAGTGCTTGAATGTTTAGACCAATGTAGTCTTGAATCTGCACCATAAAGGAGCAGTTCAAGTTCCATTTTGTTAACTCACTTGTAGCAGTAAGATGGTGTATTATTTAAGTTGATCCTATAAAAAAGATCCACCCAGCAATTAGAGCTGTTTTGTCTAACCATTTTTAATCTAATTGCACATGGAAAAAGGCTCTGTGAATGAAACTTCTCAACAAGGCCATAAATAACAAAACAGGAGCATAAAAATACAAGCACAAACCTGCAAGACACACAATCTGTGAGAAATTGTGAAAGACCCTATCCAAATATGTATCTTGGAGGTTATTTTAGTCCTCCTGGTCTGGTTAGACTCTCCGTAAGTAGACGCATAGCTCTATGTGCTTAAAGGCACTTACTGGTCTGCTATGTAGGTCAGTGCTTCTCTCTGTCATTGAGCTTCAACCCTCTAAAGTCAGTTCTGCTACATTGGGTCTTCTCTCCCCTACAGTGACAGAGTGTCCGTAGTGTGTGGAGAGGTGTGCCACCCGGCGCTATGCTTGGCCCGCTTCTTTTTCTCCAGACAAACCAGAAAAAGAGAAGCCTCTGCATTCTTTTGAGTTTGACAATTTTGTTTGTTTAATTAAAATTTCAGATTGACAGTGGTCTTCGGTGGTGTATATTACCACATTAGTTCATTTTAGTCCCTAAACGAAAATTCCAGTCCTCTTTCCCCCTCTCATCTTTAGAGGGTCCAGATGCTCCTTGCCTGGCCCAAGATCTCATGGCTGGCACCTCCATCTGTCATGGGCGCTGAAAAAGTGAGAAAACGTGCTCACTGTTGCATTAATCCATCATCATTTCATCAGCACTAGCAAACAAAGTGAAAGAGCATGAAGACTTTTTCATGACGACTTTTGTCTTTTTCACAGCACATGTTTGGTTAGGTTTGAGAATGAGAGCTCAAAGTTGTTTTTGATCAGGCTTTTCCCCTTCGGAGGCCAAACTTGCCCCTTCGTATCCTAAGACTACATCAGCAAGCTCTGTCAGCATATTTGTACGTGGAAGATCTTAGCATATGGCTGCAAGAAGCACTGAAGCAGAGCTGAACATTAGAATTCTCCACGCCAGAACTCTATGCGACTCTTGGGTCTGTATGCCAACTTTAACATCTTCTTTGGAAGTTGTCATCGCTCCATTCTAGTGCAGTCTGTGAGGGTGTGATGTAATGCTCAGCACGACTGCTCCTGTGGCCAGTGCTCAGCAGCTTGTTGGCCCAGCAAGGTGCACCGTCCACACAGTCATACTGACCCCAGATCTTCCTTTGTATCCTCCACTCCTGCCAGCCCAAAGCTGTTCCCAACAAATGGCTCTGGAATGGGACGCTTATTTTCTTTGGAGAATTACCAAGCAAAACACACTGAGTCGCAGCCCTCTGTAGTGTGTATGTATGTTTTTGAGTGTGTTATGTGTGTAGCTGGCAGGGGGTGGTCTGTGTGTGTGTGTGCGCGTGTGTGAGAGAGAGAGAGAGAGAGAGAGAGAGAGAGAGAGAGAGAGAGAGAGAGAGAAAGAGAAAGAGAGAAAGTGAGAAAGTGACTGTGTGTGCATTTCCCTTCTCTCCGCCTTGGATTCTATTTCATGTTACGTTGCTCAATTCAAAACAGGTCTCCCCGTCACGGCGGGATTTCCAACAGATGGCAGAAATAAGCATAATGAGTTTTGCACTGGGCTCCTCTGTAGCCTTTTGAATTATTGAGAAATCAGGACTCTTGGGTGAACATGAAACATCTAGATTCCCAGCTCTCTGTCACAATGTGACAGGATGACAGGAAATGAGCTCTGGCACTCTTTTGGCTCCTGTACACGCTTTAGTCCAGGTCTTTGCCATTTAGTAGGGGGTAGCAGAATGTTTGTATAAATGAGGAAAAATGCTTTTTTTTACCACCTCTATGAGATTTCCAGTATTATGTTAGCAACAAGCTATAGTGAAACAATGAAAAGATTGTATTGGATTTAAGCACATATGTACTTGTATGTTGTAATTTTGCAGTGATTCCTTGATTAAGGTTCAATTTCCCACCAATGTCTTAGACCTAGTCAGGCTATTTGCTTAACGTATCAAGGACTTCCAGAAGGTGTAACATGACATTTTTTTCTCTTAAATTTGTTCCTACCCATCGGAAATTAAAACATGACTGGTTGATTGGTTGACGTGGTCTTCAGTCTGTCTCCTGAAGGCCTAACCAGTATCAAAACTTGCTTGGCTCTTACTACATAGATACCAGTTGTCTTTTTGTAATTTTCAAAGTTTAGGGAAAAATTTATTTCATTCATTATTTTCAATCATTATCCAAGATGCTCATCTTTAACCAGGGTCTCTGGGGTGCTGGAGCTTATGCCAGCCATCATAGGCTCATCAGTCCATTACAGGGCAAAAAATAATAATAACATTTTTAAAAATGCTACAGTTCTTGATACGTGATTCTTGATTAAACATGAAAAAAAATTTACAGACATGGTGATTTTTTGCTCTCAGAAATCTTTTTGGTTTCTCTGAAGGCCTAAAAGACTGGAAACAGAAGAAGAAACTCCTATTCTGTTATTTTTGAGGTGGCCCAGCAATGGCAGTGAACCGGCTCAGAACGAGATGTTCATTTTCTTCCTCTTCTGTGCCTTTAACATCTATACTTGGTTGAGTAATGGAAGGGATAGCTTCCTTTATCCTGGTGAGCAAGGCATAGATTCATAATTCAGAAATGTCTCTGTAGTACGCTGGGTTAAAATAGTGCTTCAGCCAACCATGCTGATATTGCTTAACAATGGCACATGAAGTCCAGTGCTGTCAGCATTGTGCAAAAGATAACGGAACTGCTTCATATGCACATTAATTCATGGTGGATGATGTTTGCATTTGGACTTTTAACACTTTTAACAAAGCATTCACATGTGGTTGTTAATAGCTGTGCCCTTATAAGAGAACAGTCACTGTAATGGCAAAAACAGCTGTGTGCTCTGAACCTGAGGCCTGTTTTTTTAGAGGTTTTGTTATCACTAAATTGATTCCCGCATCTTTGTGATCAGAGTTTGTACAAGACAGTTAACTTTTGTAATTGAATTAAGCCTCTACTATAATAGGATTAAAATTAGGAACTTTTTTGGAACCATTTTTGCTTTGTCGCCACTTTACTAGTCAGCAGGTAGTGCGTAGTTTGAACAATCTGAAGCTAAATGTTAGCGAAATAAAGTGCTACGGCTTTGGTAAATTGGTCTGTACGTTCTCCTGTGCAGGACCCTCGGCCCCTAGGGTTCCAATAGAGGGGGGCCACCCAGTATATGTGTCCTTGGGAAGCCATGAGAAAGGCTGGATTAAGTGCCCGGCAATAAACAGCACATGTGTATATCAGGCCGTGGCTAATGAATCCCACTCCATTATTTATTTCCCTCCGTCCATGCACCTGTGTATACAGACCATCTGTCTGCAGTGACCCCTGTCTCTCTCTCTCTCTCTCTCTCTCTCGCTCTCACTCACTTGCTCACTCAGTGTCCCAGGAGTGGTCATTAGAACTGCACAGAGAGAAGTCAACTTTGGGCCCACAAACCAAGAAGGTTGTGCAGGCCTGTGTCTGCATGTGCTTGTATGTGAATATGTTTTGCCTATTCATAGGGGTGAGGCCTTCCTGCAAAAGGACGTTATCCTGACGAGACTCATAGCATTATTTTGGTTAAGCAAAAACGCACTTGGTAGCATTAAGATCTCCTCATCTTGCGTCTCGGCTTTCACGGTACACGTAGCCTAACTCTTCTTTTCGGCCTGTCTGTGTAGCCATTAAACTCTGAATTCCGTGGTGCTTGTTTCAGTTTAGAGAGATGGCTCAGGGGACATTGCCTGTCACCCCCCCGAGACCTCTATTGATGACGCTCACAGTGGGAGTGGAAATAGAACAAATTATTAGCGCAACACTCTCTGAATATCTCCTATCCCCTGGTCCAAACCTACTGATCCCATGACACGCTTGACTTTGTCATAGCCAGTTATAGATACCTGATTGGACGATGCCCTGTGTGCAGAATGCAAGCATTTGTTTTGTGTAAGCTGAGAAAAGTCTTAAACTGGTTGCAGAACATGTTGTTTTTTCATTAAATCGGCACCAAATCTTCAAACAATTGAAGCAATGGTGCAGCTCAAGGGCTGCAGTGCTATTATATATATATATATATATAAAAGTTGATGCTCTTCAGGTTTGCTGTTTACCCCCCACCATCCACTGCTAACCTAAATATTTGTGGAATGTTGACCTAAATGTGAAGGATTCACTTGAAAATGGCTAAAATAAATGATTGTTATAGATTATGAATAAAAGGGAGATAAATAGACGTCGTGGCTGTGAAGGTAGTGGTCATGGAAGCTAATTTGTGAGTTGTGTTGTTGAATTGTATCTAATTAATTGGATCTGAATTGGATCTGTTTATGAGTCGTTGGTGTATGAGTCGGTTTGTAACCACTTAGATTACTGATTTTGTTGCCTTTAGTGCAATCATAGTATTTCAGTAAGATATGCTGAGCTGCCAATACAAAGGTGGTATAAATACTTTCTTTTTGGGTTGTGCATAATGCGACATTCTAGGTTTTTTTGGCTCACATTTTACATCCATTTTCAAATGTGTTTATCATTTGCTTATTACCAAATTGAATGGACCTACCCAATGATTTGGTAACATGTTAAATGAGTATTCTGCAATGAAATCACTTAATTTGTGCTGGACGGATAGTGGTATACAACCTGAACCTCTGTGAAATACTTATTTCATAGTCTTGAGAAAACACGGGTTTTATATTACTCTAATGCACACATTAGTCTGCTTCTTTCTCTCACTTTTGAACTGGTTTATAGTGCAATGTTTGCATCATAATTTTGTCTTCATCTGACTACAACTGGTGAATGACAAACGTGGTGTTAGTGCATTTTGAATGTGCTTCCACTGCTTGCTGTAAGTGGCAGTAAATAGACTTGAAGCCTTATAGCCACTTGCTCGCAATTTATATGCCAAACAGTCAAAACACTGGCACACATATAATTTTTCATATTGCACTGTTAAATAACTCCACATTACTGACATTAAGATGTCTTTGTTTACATCTGAAAATGGCTTCATGTCTATCTCAGTTCTATCTGGAGGATCACTGAACAGAGGTACCAGAACCAAGGATACACCAACAGGTTTTTTTTTTAGCCAGTCCCATGTCACTTTCACATTCTCTCGCTCTCTCTTTCTCTCATTTTAAACAAAAACTGACTCTGTATAACTGAATAAATTTGACTCAGGGGAGTCTGGAGATACAGACAGAGATGCAGACATTCTACGTAGGGACTCAATTATTTACTGTAGGTCTCCTCATTACAGATCTAGACTAAACATGCTGGAGGCCAAGGTAGCTTAAGTGCTTGCCAGCTTGTGTCACCTCAGAAACACATAGCATGCTTTAGGAATTTTTAAGTTTGATTGTCATGTAACAGGATCCTGGAATCAGCAAACAGTGACACACCACTTGTGACCATCATGTAATCCCACTTCAGTGGAAGTATCCTGACGGAGCCAGGCTTCATTAATATTTGATGTTTCTTTTGCAGGGAACTGAATGGAAATAACTTCACCCGCATCAACAAGAATGACTTTTCTGGACTCAAATACCTCCGTGTTCTGTAAGTGCTTTTTTCATATCCTGCGCTGTTGTACTAGAGAGAAACAGGAGGTGCTAAATGTGATTTTTGTTTAGATTCATTTAGATTCATGCCTTTGAAACTGTTTGTGATGCAAATATTGAAAATGTGGTGTGTGTGTGATTGTGTATGTGTATAGATAGATTTAACCAGACAAACAACTTCAATAGTCATGTGAATGTTTGGTTCTAGAAAATCATTGTTTCTATGAAAATCAAGAGTCCTTAAGGAGCACTTTTTAAAGGTCTAGCGCAAGATTTTCCATCTTACTGGCTGGGAAGACCAGTTTCTGGTGTTTTTTTGAAGAGCTAGCTAGCAAATAAAGAAGCCATATAGCTCAGGTTTCTGTTGAACATGACATCTGTATTTACTAGCCTCTACATCAGTTAATACATCTTTTTAATGGTTGCATGATGTAAGTGCATGTTGCATGCAGGGACTCGTGGTAAATTTAGAGGACAAAAGCAGAAAAAATAGAAGATTCCATCAAATCAATGAGGCTGAGGGATGGAATGCTGCACTGTAGAATTCAACATAACATGCACCTTTAATAGATTTCTGAAGAATTTTAAAATCTCAGTCCAATAATTCTTTCGTGCTCACACACACACTCCACAACGCACATCAGATAATGCTGTCATCTTGTCATAACTTAGAAATGGAAACAACTTTCTACATGGGACTCCTAACAGGAGCATGAGGTTTTCAGTCTCCCTGTTAACCCCCCTCCACTCGTACACAGACTACACACACTCTTCTGTTTCCCCAAGGAGCTCCAAGGACCCTGGCCTTTGCCGTTCCAGGCGGGTTGTTAACATGATTAACGTGGAAGCAGGAGGGCAGGGAGGGGGTGGGGCACTCTCACATTTCTGACCCCTGCCAGTCGGCTGCCTCGCCGCATAAACGGGGGTTGTGAACCCTTGCCCTCAGCCGGGAAGGCATTTACAGGAAAAGCGGTTTATGCTTACAGTCACAGGGCCTCGCACAGACACTGAGAAAACAAAGAGCGGTCGTTTCAGTCGTCTGCGCTCTAAAATCCCACTCAGCGATGGTTTTGGCCTGAGGAGGCTCGCACTCCTCCTGATTCATGTGGCCGCGTCCGTCATCGAGCAATTTTGCGAAATGTTTATAGTCAGAGGAAAAAGACACATGGACAGAGTCCGCGTCTACACCTAAAGTTGTTTAGTCATGAATTTTCATTTCATTTTACTTTATAAAAGTAAAGTATTATTAAAAAAAAGAAGCACTTTCCTTGAGACTTCTCACTTTTCCCCCTTTGCGAACATGTCCTCCATCAACATTCCCTGTCACCTTCAGAGAAACTCGCTGCCCGTTTGTTCATTTATTCATTCTTTGACTTATTTATGGTGTCTGATCTGTGATTTGCATTTCCATTTCATCCCAGGGAAGCAGAAATACCATTGCTGGTTCTTATTTGGAGTCCTCAAAGGGAGCTCACTGTTCCATGAAAGCTGATTTTAATGAACGACTCTTTTGTTTTCTCAAAGCCCGGACGCATGTCTCCCAAGGTGTTAGATTGTACTGCTTCCAAAAGCATCCACTTTTTTTTTCTTCTTTTTTTTAATCCCCTGCGTTTGTTTTGGCAGTCACTGTAACAAACCTGTTTGTACTCAGTGCTGAAGGCCCATGTTGAAGCCTGTGGTTCAAACCCCTTGCCCGAACTGCTTTGAATAAGTAGCTTCAGTTTAGAGCTCCCGACTATAGAGGTAAACACCCCACCCACCCTCCCCGCATACACCCCCTCTTTTTCTGTCAGCCAAGTGGCCTAAACGTCTCAGAGCGTGCAGGCCTCCATGGTTCGTACCCCAGACCTCTGTTCAATGAACCCGCCACCATCCCAAACCACACCAGCCTCCCCGCTGGGCACACACTACCGCCACAGTCTCGCGGCCCTCCCTAGCACTTTCCCTTGCCCACTTTCCTGGCCAGACTCCCTCAGCTCCAACACCCCCTTTGCCAAGATTCCACAGGCTTCCTAGAACCACAAAATAGGTCTGTCGTCCCTTAAAGTCGGCCGAAGAGGGCCGCAGCCAGGGACCAACCACCCAGGCCGTGCCCTAGATGTTGCCGGCAGCTCTACAAGCACTCTGTCAGGCACAGTGGCCATAGTGAGTGATTAGGACCTTTCCACAATAAGGCACTATTTGACGTCACATTATGTGAGTCACACAGGCCATTATCCATGTACGGTACTGTAAAAAAGTCTCACGCCAGCCTTCATTTCTTTATATTTTGCTTTGAATCACCTTGTTGGTGCAAAAATACTGTTTCATGCCTGTTAACCTGTCTTATCTTTGGAATATTGAGTAAATAAAATTAAAGAAAAGAAAAAGCACCACCAGTATACTGATCACCGCCTGATCATCTGGAATCACAAACAAAAAACGTTCCTCTGAAACAGGTAAGGTTCAGGAACTGGACTGAATTGTCCAGTGTCATTGAAAGTCCTTCAGGAAGCCTGGAGAACTGTTCCTCAAGACTACATTAACAGTGAAGAAAGTCTGGCTCTTTGGAAGCAAAACCTGAAAAATGTACTGTACTTCGAAAGTAAGGTGGGGGTGGGGGGTACGGGACACTTAAACAGTATTACAGACAGAATTTCATGCTCCACATAAGCATCACCATAGTGCCATATGTACGCAAACCTGAAAATGAATTCACGAACTAATAGGGCACAAATAACCTATACTTCACGACTGGCCAGTGAAAATGAGCTCTGTACTGATTTTGCCTAAAACTGAGCCTTCAAAAAGCAGTCTGAGCTAAAAGACTCCCTATGAAGCCTTACAACATAAAGTAGTGGGGCTAAACTGCTGTAGACTGAATCGGCAGATATGTCTTCTCTTTCTGCTCAGTACAATATGGTTGTTACAGTGACTTCTTTCAACAGGCAGCTGATGGAGAACCAGATTGGAGCCATTGAGCGCGGGGCCTTCGACGACATGAGAGAGCTGGAGAGACTGTAAGTGCCACGAGGTTGCTGTCTCCTTTTTCCTAATGTCAAAAACCTGATCAGGACAAATCTTTTTTAGCTTGATGGTTTACAATTATGCTTAAAAATAACCCATGTGTGAAGTAGGGTCTTCAATATGAACACACGTGTTTTCGCATCGGGTTATCCAGTGCTGCCATGCTGAAATATCCCTCGTTGCAGTATACGCAGCAACCTGTCCGAAAAATTTTATTGCATTTAGTTTCATTCTAAAACGTTTCACCTGAAAATTCACAATGCAGCACAAGTCTTATGTTTCAATGAAAGTAGGACATAATGAGGATAACACATGCATAGGTGCAGGCTGGATTCACCTACTGATCTGATGACAGATTACTTATATTGTATAGTAAGATCCATACTTATTATTTAAGTTATTTATATACATAAGCAATGAATATGCATACCCATGTATATTAAAACTAAATACAGTGATCTCTAGAAGTGAAAAGTATTCAATATTCATTATATATACATATATATAAAATGGTCATAACATCGAAAGCTTATTTGTCACTGGTATCAAAAACGGCGGAGGTTTGTAACATTTAATTGGTAACGGTGCGTACATTAGAAGCTATGTGCGCACGGCTTTCAGTGATTATGATCCTCAATATAAAGTGAACAAACTTTTACCAGCCAGTCAGGAACCCAACCAAGAACACATGCCACGGGAAGCTTTGGGCTTTTGGTTATTATGAGTTCCCCGCAAACGAGACCTTAATCACACACTCGTTGGTCTCTTTGGCTTGAGAAGCTGCAAAAAAGCCTCACCAGAAGTTTGTAGTCACAGCCACAGGCGTGCGCCCACCGTTGAAATGAAGGAGCCACATCAGAGGCACGCTCCTGTTCGCTGCGCACAGCATGGCGAACGACTCAAGCTCACTGGAGAGCCATGGCTCGCAGATGCTGACTTCAATGCGTGACATAAAAAACATAAAGTCACCAAGTCATCTGCCCTCCAAATTCAATAGCTCTTTAAGTTCCATGTGTTTTTTTAATCTATGGCCTCAAAGATTGCGGTCTCATTAGGCAATTAGTCCCAATCTGTCCCCAATTTTGCTAATTACCCTATTCACTCAGCATTGCCGTTTGCACCTATCGAGACTTTGGGACATCTGAATAGCTTAAGCATGTTGCTCCTCACGTTTTCGACAGCTGCCTTTCATACTCGGTACTACCCACAAATCCTTCTCCATGTGGATTCGTCAGTCACACTTAAAAAAAAGGTTTTATTTCCCTACTTGCTGTTTACTAACTCTGTGTTCACTGTAATGACTTTAATTTTGCCCCCCCCCCCCACTTCTCTTTTGTGTATGACAGACGGCTAAACAGGAACCAGCTCCACCAGCTCCCAGAACTACTGTTCCAGAAGAACGCTGCTTTGTCACGACTGTGAGTTCCTGTCTTTCCTCTATGATGTGCTTCATTCTGGCCTTTTCTTTGTCTTTTTTTTTCTTTGAAACGCTCAAATTTCAATGGATGGAAATTTTTTTTTTGTCAAGAGGACTTGTGATTTGAAAGCTGACGTTGGTTTGTGGCGGCCCTTGGATAGGTATGGCTGAGTAGAATTTTAAGAGGCGCAGAGTGCCTTGTTTTTGTATGCAGATCCGATTTTGCCAGATCGCACAAGTGTGTGTCTGGGCGGGGGGTGCGAACACAGCGCTATGGCAACTTGGAGTTGTTTGAGAAGGTCATAAAGTGTGAGGGTACTTCATTCCTCCTGGTTATGAATGTTTTCATTGATGGGAAACATTTGGGGGTTTTTTTTTAGTTTTTTTTTTCTGGTGGCCTGGACAGCCAAACACCTCCCCAAGAATAAAGTTTTGCCTCTACGGTGGGATACCCAGGCTTTGGTTCCACTCTTTTGCAAGGAAGACTAGCAGTTCACAAACGGCACCCGCTTTTGAGGTGGCAAACCGCAGCCATGCTAAACTTTTATTCATGTCTGTTCTGTTTCCGAAAGTAATTGGTATGGACTCTGTCCTTTTCTGCTGCTCGTTTGAGTTCATGTTACCTGTAGCCGGTGCTGGGAATGCTCGGTTGTTGAGACACGGAAAAACCATTTCCCTCACCATAACCCCACCTCTCTGGACCCTCCATAGCCAAACCTTCACTTAAGTGCCCTGTTCTCATCATTTCAGTAAGGCGCGTCTGGAAACATAGGCACACCTATGAGCCTTTGGCAAAAGTACCAGCTGTTTGAGCAGTTTGCCAGACAACCTACTTGATTCATTGGCGTCATTTGGGAAAGCGGGATAGGGCAGAGCGCTTTGTTGTCTTTTGTGTTATCTTTGTACTTTCTTGTATTTTGTTGAAGCATCATATGCAGCATCCCCCTCCACGAGCTTCAGAGTTTTTTGTGAGGTCTTGCGTTCTGAGTTCTTGGTTCTAGTACAGGAATTAGGACGAATGTACCCCTGTTGCCTGTTGGAGCCGTCTGACATTTGTGACAGTCTTGTGTCTGCCATGAATGTTTAAATTACAGCATTGTCTCACTTGAGTGTGCAGGTTTTAATACCATTAAAAGGTTTCTCATCCCACAGGAAGGCTTGCCTTTGTGTTGCTCGGAGTGCTCACTGGGGCTTGTTAAGGTGCTTTTTTTTGGATGCCCTTAACAAGTGGGTTTAATGCAGAAAACCCATTGCCCTTAGGGTGGAATGTTAACCCAGATGTTTTCTCTTGCATGGTGGACTAATTGACCTCTTTCTCTCTCTTTTTCTTTCTCGCTCTCTCTTGCACGCTCTCTTTCTCATAGGTCACATTATTGTTTGTTATTAAAATTGTTTAAAAGCGTAGGGAGCCCTGACCAGTGCTGGCGGCTGGGTGTGAGGATGGTCTCGGCCAAGTCACCTATGATGCAGTTTTTATGAACAATGCAAGAGGCAACTGAGCCAGCAGACTGGAATAGAGCAGTGAATTTTCCTGAAACTCTGTAAATCCTTAAATTTTCATGGAGGAAAATTTCAAAATAAATGTCTTAACCTCTTGGTGCCATTGGTCACATCCCCACACCTCTGTCCAGTCAACACTTTTTACTAATTTACTAATTATAGACTGTACTGTGCTCCTAGGGATTGATAAAGCCTTTGATTTATTTTGTATCCATCTCCTGCTGGGTGTCCACAACTTTATTCCTGAGATCTTGTGCCTTGCCACCCATAGTAGATTGTTTGCTACCAAGCACTGGAATGCTCCAGGAATAGCTGTTTTATGCTGAACTAATCAAAACAATTACAGTTAATCACAGGTGAATGCCAGTTAGTTTGGTGTGCAGTGGAGAAGCTGATTAGTTACACCTGATTGAGTTCACAGGTATTTTTTGGGTGTGGGCTGATCCTTTATCCTTGATTGTTTGTTCTACTATATCTTCCACTTGGATATTGTAAGTTGCATTGAGTAAATATACATTTTATATATAATTAGATATATATATAAATATGTGTGTGTGTGTGTGTGTGTGTGTGTGTGTGTGTAACAGTTAAGCTGAACTCTCTATGTCACATTATAAAAGTAAAGCATTGATTCCACTGCATAATAGAACACAGCATCAACCACACTGGCTGAAACATGATGGTTCTGAGAAGGGAGGTCACCCCTGGCTTCATATTTAAGATGTGTTTTTTATAGAAGCTACCAAAACCCCATAAGTTTCAAATTACAGAGGAGCTTAGTTTCCTTGACACTTGATCTCCATTAAATACATTAACGTCACCTTTTGGGGGGGTGCAGAAGTCTTAATAATATATTTCTACATTGTTTCTTATACAACAATGAATACGTTTTGCTTTTTCAGCATTAAACAACTGAGCCTGAAATGAAGGCATGTGCAAGTTATTGAGTAGTTGCTATTTAGTGCTTATGGGTACTTCTCACCTAAAAAGTTTAAAGAGAAAAAGAGTTAAAGGAGAAAGCTCTGAGCTGTTAATGCCAATCTGATAACAGACTGTTTAGTGCTACTGCTTTTGCTCTCAGAGCATTTAAGAGTTGTACTGTTGTTTTGTACATGCATTCACGAGCTTATCTGTTATCATAACTCTCTCTGCACTGTGTTGCGGTGGCATGCAACACAGAACCGGTTACAGGTTATTAGAGCTGGCTGACGGATTTCTTGGGGGGAGGTTTCATGATGTTTGTAGCGAGAAGGGAACATGGTGAGAGTGAGGACTGACTTAGTGGAACAGTAACAAGCAAGAAGGGGTGGCATTCATCATGGTTAACGACCTGTTGCCTCTCCCCTCCCCAACTCCCCCAAACCCCAACCTCCTTGGCCTCTCATCACTACCCTCCATATCAAGAAAAGTCAGACTCCGGTCCCTGTAATCTGCCCTGGCCATGCCTGTAATTAGTGTATTCATACTGTGAGTACAGCAGAGGCAAGGGGTTGAGAGAATTTGGGGAGGAGGGGTTGAAGCAAGCTTGATAGGTGCCTTCAGGGAATGACATCTGGTTTGGAGAAAGCTCTGTGTGTGTGTGTGTGTGTGTTTGTGAAGTCTACATCATCGGCAGGTTTATCGTCCTTGGTGATCAGTGAGAGAGCTTCATTCCGTGCACTGATACTTCAATCTACAGTGGCTTTGCTCAAAAATGCTGTGTTTTTGGTGCTGTTAGGAAAGCAGTCACCTGCAATCAATAGTTGGGACCCAGACCAACAGTGATGGTGGTGGTCTAGTGGGTAGGATACTTGCCTACCTTCAGTATACCACCACTGGATTCCTGAGCGAGACCCTTAACCCCAAGTTGCGCCAGAGAGACTGTCCCTTGTAGTTAGGGAACGGAAGTCGCTTTGGATAAAAACGTCTGTTAAATGCCTTAAATCTATCGTCAGAGCCCCGAGCCTCTTTTTTTTAATGCCTCAATGAAATAAAAGCATCTTTTGCATTCTTTTTTGCTTTGTTTCTTAACCTCCTTTCTTATACATACCTGTCTATGGTAAATCATAACACGTTCTGGGTGGGTGGCAGTGGCGTCTCCTGCTTCCGTGCTACTGCCTGGCGACCGTGGGTGCCGGATACACAAACACAGAGAGTGTACAAAGACTAACTCTAATTATATCTCCTCTCTCGGTGTGTGGACAGCTAGCGCGCGTACCGGATGGTGTTATTTATTTATTTACAGTACTGTGCAAAAGTCTTAGGCACCTGTGCAAATTGTTTGAAGTCATTTATATCAGCTGTGGGCTTCTTTCTG
>JBBIGA010000083.1:2525179-2580346 GCA_037576975.1 Alestes dentex
TGTTGTAATGTTAGTGTTTTAACACTAACTTAACACCACTGCCCAGCAGTAAACAGCTTTTAAGCATAATTTTCTCATGTGCCTAAGACTTTTGCATAGTACTGTATTTATTAATTTAAAAAAATAGTACAGGAAAAGACATGAATTATTGAAACATGACTTTCATAATACACCAAATGGTCCTGATAATTGGGATCTGCAATATCCATAATATCTCATTCACCCAAAGTTGGGTGAGTTATAAAATACATGAAATGTAATGTAATCAGGATACAAACACATAACTGTGTTTCGTTATAGTTACGAAGAAGGTGATATAGATAAAGATATTCGTTTTTGTCCACTGTGGTTAAAGACCTCTGATTTATGCAATATATACCAAGAGTCTTTCCACACTGTCAAGAGAGCATCCTGGGCTTACTAGTGATGCCACATTTGTGGGGTTTGTGGCTAACAAAGTACATGGACTTTGTTGTCAAAATGGCAGACATTGCATCTTCCAAATTTTATGGTGACACAGGAGATAAGTGATCCATTTCTTTTTGCAGATTTGATATTTCTGTTGCCAGTAATCATATTGTTTCTTCGATGTGACAGTCTAAACTTCAATTTAGTATGATTTCAGATATGTGCAGTAATTTCAAACCATAAAAAACTGAACTTTTTTTCAGTATCCTCTGTGGTGGACATCAGGACTTACTACCTGTTTTAAGATAAGATAAGATTAGATAAGATAAACCTTTAGTAGTCCCACAAGTGGGAAATTTGCATTGCCATGGCAGAAAAAGTACACTATACAATACAAATAACGAAAAAATATAAATATGGACTTGTGGATTGAAATATATATATATATATATATACATATTCTGTATATATATACATATATGTGCAGAATAAGAACACTGTGGATATACATACAGGTACATATTGGAGTGTACGTTTGGTAGCAGCAGGTTAACCATTTGTCTTACTTCAGGAATCATTGGGATTAATGAGGCAGAAAGGGGTTTATGAGGCAGAATTGTGAAAGAGGAGTCAGATGTAGAGCGGCCAGGACATGAGATGGTGGATTGCCATACAGTAGAGAAGGAATTTGAAAGCGCAGAGATTGACATATCAGCTTTCACGGAGCCTGAGCCGGGACATAGTGACGATATCAACTGTCCATTGCTGATAAGAAGCAGTGTATAAGTATACGGCTAAAATCAGCTAAAAGCTTGATTCACCAAACTGTTGTTAATTTTTAACATTAATTATACATATGCTATGTGTTGAACTATTCCTCTCCTTTCAGTCACATTTCAACCCTGGTGTGGAATAAAATAATTTGCCAGACATTGCTGACCATAACCACTAAGATTGGAAGCCTTCTAATAAGTGTTGGTGAAGAAGTCTAACAGAGATCCAATTGAAAATGAATACAATATCATTAAATTTGGTGATTAACCAAGGCCCAATGTCAATTGCAAGACACATAAAAAAAAACATTTTTGGGAAAAACATTGCTGTATCATGTTTGTTTCAACCATAATACTTAAATGATATAAAAAAATACTCTGAATGCCAAAACTTTTTTTTTTCCTGAGTCTCAGGAGGATGAGGCAATTACTGGCAAGATCACATTAAAGTCAGTGGAACCACATGCCACTACACTGCGGTATTAGACAGGGTTTCAGAGCTAGCTGGCTGGTGAGGAGGATACAAACATATACAAACATATGTCTAAGTACTGTTACTCTGATCGAGTAAATCATGTCAGTAACATCAGATAGTGGTGCTTGCATGCTTGTGTAGTGTTGTGCAATTTGGCACTGCAAACATTTGTGCATTTGTCAGATCATGGTGGTGTGGGCTTTGCATTGGTTCACCCCCATTCAGTGATGCAAACAAAAATGTTTTCAGCTCTTATAGCACTGACTATGGATGAATTCCAGGGATAGAGCTGTTCTCTGTTCTTCTGTTGTTTTCTAAGATAGAACAGAACAGTTTTTCCTGTTTGTTGGCCAAAACAGACTGATAAGAGGACACACATGTCAAACACATCCTCGTTTTTCTGCTACAGCCGTACAGTTTTCCATTTGCCTTGACTTGTCTTGTTAAAACAAGTAGTTATTTTGGAAAAAAAAAGATCTGATTATTTTACTGTATGTTAGCAATGTTTGAATTATATTGCAGGTAGCATTTAAATAAATAATAATCAATTTGTATCAGAATATTTTGAGTTTAGGGAATGCCTAGACGGCGCCATTGTTTCACAGACATGTATTTTGATCTAATATGTTAAACAACACCCAGTCCTTCATCAAAAACTCCCACAATGTTTCTTTCTCTCACATTCACACAACAAAGCCCTCAGATTTCACTTGTGCCTCGTTCTGAACCTCCCTGCTGTTATTTCACTTCTACAGTCCATGATTTTCCTCCGCCCTCTCATGACAAGTCTCAGGAGCACTCGTTACTGCTTGACCATTGTCACTTTCTCATAGGCAACCCCTCTGCTTCACTCGGGGCCATTAGTCACTAGGGACCTTTCCTGAAGCCATGTAAGAAGCAGCGATCTGTAATCAAAATAACGTAAAAGTGGAAGGAGTTCATGAGTTTCCAGCTTGAGTCCATCTGCCGTATCATTTGTGTGATTGCAAATGTATTCTAAAATGGAAATGTCCAATTTCGCAAATAATTCATTTCTATCAGTGCAGTAATTTTGGCTTCAACTGTTAAATCTGTCCGTAGTCCTAACCTTAAACATTTATAACTTTGTTCAAGTTAGTTTCTTTCAAACTCCCACAAGGCAAACCTCCTTTCTCTGCTCTGTACCTAAATTCAATATAGCTCTTAGCTCAATACATACTCTGTTCCATGCCTTGGTGGCCATACTTAGAGGCATGCAATCCATAAACGTAAGTGCGTTTCCTTCTGTGTGAAGCCATTTTTATGTAGTCCCGGTGCTAAATTTCTGTCCTAAAATCACAGAATTCTGCCCCAAACCATTACGCCCCCCCCTTTCCTGCCCTCTGCACCCCCCGCCTGCTCCGTTCTGCTCAGTGCCCCTGGCAGACTGTTAATAGTGCAGCTTGTCATTTCCTCCTCTTTGTCAGGCCCTTTTTGAATACCCAATAAAGGCATGCCAAAGACCATTCGCACGCTAATGGAGGTCTTCACTTTGGTGCGCAACCTCAGCAACTTCTTACAGGAGTACGAGTGTGTCTGTATTTGCTTGTCAGTTCTTGCTTTGGAGTGTAGTATAAGTGAAACGTCATTTGTGTGGGGGTGTCGGTGGTCTTGTGATCATTAATGGTGTCATAAACTGTGTACAAAGGCATTTTGTATGCCAGAAGTCTGAAACACACACCAGCTGCCTCTGGGTAGATTACTTTGCCAAAAAAAGAAAGCTACAGTCTTGAAATGCTCTTGAGAATAAATATCTCCTGGTTTGACATTTGGTTTCCTCACGGAGAACTTATTACATTTTTAAGTGTGGCTGGTTATTTCTGTTATAATGGAGTTTTTTTTTTATTGCACAGTTATTTATTGGTCAGATGTTTAAGAAAGCACTCCTGGAAAGAGATGTATAGTGGTCAGTTCTTATAGTGCTCTTATCTAAGTAACTATTATCCTGCAGTCACTGGTCAGCTCTCTAGCCCCTACCCTTCTCAGGTGGTAAAAGTGGATTTTATGAGTTGTCGCTGGCTTTTTATGGGCTGTGTGGTGTGTGAGAGAAACAGAAATGCCATAAAACCATCTGAAGGAAGCGGAAGCCAAAGGAGTAATTTAGAAACCACTCCATCGTCTGAAATATTCAGAATGAGTGGAGAATGGGGGGGGGCACTAGGAGAGTTCTGTTTGTATGTACTAGCAGTTCTGTGTTTCTTCTTCATCAATAATGCATGGGATGGATCAGGCCTGTTAAATATTCACGATAAAGGGCTTGAACATCAAGCCTTTCAATCAGCGGGTATCAGGAGCCATGTTTCAAAGCTGCGATGAAGGCCTCTGTAAAGCGCCTGCTCCCACAGGACCTCTGCAAGCTGGATCAGTCTAGAGCCTAGCGAGCTCTGGGATATCTTTAATGAATGACTCCTCCACCCCCCCCCGCGCTCATCATAACTGCTTTATTTAACATGTGTGTTTTGGGAATTAGGCCGACTATTATGAATTGATAGGGCATAAATAAGTGAGAGCATTGCAGTCTGGTTTCTCTGTGAAAGTAAACAAGTTGAGGAATTTGAGCACGTAGCGCGAGGAGGGGCGTGGCGGAGGTGTGTTTCGTGCAAGATTTGGTAGCAGCGTCTGACTGAAGGTGATGCATCGGATACAGCTCTGCTCCCCAGTTCTAATACCCCTCTCTCCCACCCAGCCCAAGCAGGGCTGGAATTCCAAGACAGCAGCCAGCAATAACAGCTTCCATAGTGACTGGTTTGTTCATGTACGTTGGGACAAACTTCCAGCGACATTCCCTGTCTCTGGTTTTTGCTTTGCTGTGGATAATCTGAACATAAAATCCATGCCACAAATCTATTCTACATTTATCCTGAAAAGAAGTGAGCCCCAAGCATTTTGGATCCTCTTGTTTGACTAAACTTTTATTAGAGGGCCAGACCCCTTAAGTTGCCTGCTGGGAATCGTGTGGCTACTGGTGTTTGAACAGCTTCAGAAATGGAAAGGACTGCTGCTGGAAGGTGTCTGGTCTAGTGGTCTACTGCAAAAGTTGAGCTGGAGGTCTCCCCAGGCAACAAGACTCATCAAACGACATGTCTAAGCCCCTTGTGTAAACAAGGCATTGAGGAAACCGCTTCTCCCCCTCCCTGTTTTGTCTCTCGTCCTTTTGCGTGTGTAAACAAGCAAACCATGAGGGGTGAATGAAGCCCACACACACACACAGTGCCACCGTCAAGCAGGCTATCACTAACCTCCTCGTTCTCAGATGACTGAAATACACGAGTCTAAGCCGCAGGAAGGAGAGCAGGAGAAGGGTAAAGACTTGCAGTAAGTTGCCATGGGCAGAGAGAGAGAGAAAAAGAGACACAGACACCACACGTCAGACCCTGATCGTGGTGTGTGTTGGCTGATGCCACCAAACCTGTGATCTAGGCTCCATAATTAGGCTCTTTGGAGGCTTCCTGGGGAAGTGAATCTGAATTCTTTCTCTTACTTACCCTCTGGCTGCTTTTATGTCTCCAAGCTCTTTTGTTTTTGTTTGTTGTTCTGAATCTTTTCTTTGAACACCTGAGGTCTTTCCTTTGTTCTGCCGGAAGGGTAAGGGCTCTCCATGAAGCCTCAGGCTCTTTGTGAGCCCTACCTGTCCTACAGGTCTGTGGCTAATAATGAACCACCTTCGACACAAGCCAGCCCTCCCACCATTTATCATGGCCACCCTGTTTTCGCACAAATTTGCCCAACCCTGCTCTTGGAGACCTACCACCCTGTAGAGTTTAATGCTAGCCCCAAACTAATGTGCCTGATCCTTACCTCCCACTGTCTATTCGAGCAAAAGCTTTTGGGTGGTGGTCCCTGACACAAGATCGAGGAGTTCTCCTTACCCTTCACTGGGGAAATGAGGGATTGAAAGGGAAATCCCTGCTGTTTCTACCAGCCTCTCTTAAGTGTGTACATTCAGTGGGCTACACTCACCACTACACATTCTTCTAACTGCCTCTCTCTGTATAAGGACTATGTGGGAGGCTGGCAGGGAGTGCAGGTGAACCTCACAGCGGTAAGTTCCAGCCCAGTCTGAATAACTGGAGCCTTGTTCTTGCCCCAATCAGCAAAGACTGAGATGCCTTTACTTGTTGGACTGGTTTACATCTTGCTGCCAAATAAGCACAGGCATCTATGAAGAATACGTGTTTGTTTCAAGAGGACAAGTGGCCTTTTGTGCAGCTACAGTGGCATGGGGAAGTTTTCATTTGAGCTTCCTTGTCTATGTGGACATCTATATTGTATGAGTAAAACCACTATTATGAAAGGATATGCCTGAGAGATTGGGGTGTTTTTGTATGATGAAGATATCCTGCTTTTTTTAGTTGTCCTCAGTTCTGAGTATGGTGTTACCCTAAGACTACTGAAACTTTTATTTACTCCCCACAGTTGCTTCTGGGTTAATGCATCTGCTTTATCCAACTACTCTCTTTACACAATATGCTTCCCTATTTTGACATTGATCTCCCCTGAATTGAAACGGCATGATATTGATTACCTGAGTTTCTGTCCCTGAAGCTGCTGCTGCACTGATTGCAAAGCAACCCCCCCTCGTCTTGCTCATCAGTTCAAAGTGTTGAGCCTGACAATGTATGTGCCACCTGCAGGGATGCAGTGTGGGGTTCTGATCTCATTTTCCTCTCACTAGGGGAGGGGAAGAGGAAAGCTACAGGCAGGCTTCAACATGCTAGCTTACTGCCTGGGAGTCCAGAGTCCTGACCCCTCTGCTTTCCTTTGTAGAACAGCAGAGAAAACGCTGGGAGGGAAGGAATCGATTTCCTCACTATCTGACTGCAAGAAGGTGTTGCTCAAATAGACGCCATAGATGCACGTCTGCGTCTTCGATCTTTATGTTACAGGCAGTTAATCCTGTCAGAGAGACTCCTCCACGGGTCGGAGTACGGAAGCAGGGAAGCAGGGGCAGTGGTTGGACACAGCCCTCTTCATGCAGGCTGGGAGAGGCTCCAGAGTAAAGTTTTCTTGCTGGCTCTTACTTGGATCCCTCCAAGTCAGCAAAAAAGAAGCTGGGGAAATTGTATTCGGAACACTTCAGTTTGACCTTTTGTAGGCCAGGATGGTTAAAACTTGACCACAGTTTTTGCCAAGGGCACCCTTCTTTTAAAGGAAACTCGTGTGTTAGCTGCCTCTTGGTTGGATTCTGAAGCAATTCAGAGCATAGACCATTTCGTTCTCATCATGGAGACAATCAAAGAGGGTGGAAAAAAAGCGAGTGAATTTGGGTTAGGGAGAGGTGGGGGTGGGGACGGTCATCTTTGAAATTGGTACATTTTCATCTGTCTCCCCCATGAAATCAGGGGCACCTGGATTTGCACTTCAAATGGTGCGAACGGTGGGATGCCAGGGTGACACAGAGGCTTTGTGAGGATGAAACAGAAAAGACACGATAAGAACTGAGCTCACCTCCCCTCACCTAAATCTCTATCTCTTCCTCTCTCTCTCTCTCTCTCTCCCTCTCTCCCCGTCTCCTCTTAGGCATAGCCAGTAGAATTCCAACAGCAGGCTTGAGGTCCAGGGCCTTTTAATTGGCCCTGAAGGGGAGCTGAGGATATGTGGGCTCATGGCTTAGCCCCCTTTAATGTGGAAATGAAGGCACCCATTGATTTTGGCGTAGTAAAAGCCTGGGTTTAAAGATAGCAGACCAGTAACTAAACACTGATTAACTCTTAACCAAAATCCTTGGTTGATGCCTCTCTATATATGCTGTTTTGTGTGGAATTGCTGATAGAATTTAATGAATTTATGCAATGGCTGGGGACTGAGGGGTCACCCAACAAACTTGGATTCTCTATATTCTTTGATATTAATATCTTCATAAAACACAATAAATAAACAAATGAAAGGCTTAAAACCACTTCTGCTGATGATGAAGACTTGAGTCTCTCTTACACCAGCAGTACTTTCAGAAAAGGGAACGTTGAATGGTTTGTCAGGGATATGACTGTGGGTGAGATTTCCACAGAGTGGAGATGTCATTCCCTTTCCTCCATGTTTGCTGAGCATGTCAACAGACCATAAAGCCATTGCCCAAACAAACAGGGTCTGGACCTTCATCTGACCAGACCCCAGGGGTGATCAGGAGACGAGACAAGCAGCAAGCTGAGCTATAAAGAACCTCCCTTTTGTTTTTTTGTCTTCTGTTATTTTCTTCATTCAGTCCACATAGCACATGGCATGTTATTGGAATCGTCCAGTAACAATTGGATTTTTTTTTTTTTACGGATAAGCTTTGTGACCTATTCTTAATGGAAGCACTTTACTTCAAATCACTATCTACAAGCAAGCTACCATGCCCAAAGTACTTACAGTCAGTCCCTCAGTACGAAATACTCAGCAAATGCTATGACATCACGTAATGTTAGTGTGAAAATTTGTTAGAGGACTGGATATGACCCATTCTTGTTTCCCTCTGAAATTAGATCCAATATCTTCTGCTGATTACAGTCCAGTATTGATAACTGACATTGTATCAGCATCATCTCTGTTTTCTATGGCTTCTGGTTTCATATTGGATTTACGAAGCTGAGATATCTCTTTTTCAAAATTGGCAGGGATTTTACAGGAGGGAATGAGGATCAGATATTAGCCCTTTGAAGCACCCCGCTCACACACACACTTTTACGTCCTAGAAGGTATGCTTTCTTAATACCATTCTCACGGTAGACATTTTTGCAACTTTTTTCTTGATCCCCCCGATGACTCATGAGCTTACGACAACAGCTGAGCTTGCTCTAAATTAACAGTACTGCTGGAACTCCATCATCTAGATGTCTGAAAGATCAGTCATCTAATCAGACTGACATTAGAGCGGTGTCCAGTGTTATGGTTATTGTTGGGCCATTCAATGGCTAGATCATTTTTTATTCTGACCTCTCAGATAAGTTTTGGTTTGAAGCACGGAAGAGTAAACCTACAGGAAAAGATTATTTGACTGTGTTATTTCTGGAGGGGAACATCATCATGTCTAGCCCAAGAGAACCGCTCAGATCGGATATGAAACAGAAACACTGAGAAAGTGCTAGCGCATCCACCTCGGCCGAGTCTTTCCCATGTAAGGCAACATGCCTGGCCCCCTACCTCCCACTTCTGGCTTTTCTCATCATGTGACTACTGATGAGTGTATGTTTTTTGTGGAAGAAAGAAAGAACACACCGTCAGAGTCAATAAAGTCTCTCTTTGAAATAAAAACCCTTTTGCATGCTTTGACAAAGGTTTTTTTTTTTTACACCAAATAAAGGTTTTTTACACCAACTTCCTTAGTGTCTACCAGCTTACCTCTCTCTGTCTCACATCCTCTTTCCTCACTTTCCCTCTCAAGGATACATTTCGGGAATAGCTTTTAACAGCATGCCTGAGATCATTTTACTCCTCTCTGTTAGTGTTTTACTCAGAGGACTGTGATTTGCTCTCCACTCCTTGAAATGTTTCACTCACCTTTGTCTCTCACAAATTGCAATCACTTGGCATGATATGTGTAGATAGCTGTGGGTTGCCATGGAAACTATGGACAATACGGTTTGTTTGACTATGGCCGGCGGGTGCATTGATCTCTTTTTCTCTCTTTCTTTCTCTGTGTGTGTGTGTCTCTCTCTCTCTGTGTCTCTCTCTCTCTCTGTCTCTCTCTCTCGCTCTCTCTCTCTCTGTCTCTGCATGGTCAATCAGAGCACAGATGTGTTTAGACATTGTACTGCATAAATCAGTTTTGGCCAATGGATGTCCAAACTGTCAGATGTGCGTGTTTGGGATCCTTCTCTTTTCATGCTCTAGAAGTAATCGGCGGGCACCGAGGACAGTCGTTCCTTGCTCATTTGTTGCTCTAGCTCCATGAAATAAGTTGTCTGGAAATGTGTTGCTCTTGACAGGCTCTTTTGGCACCAAGAGGCCCTCTGTGTTTTCGTATGGCTCCAGTGCCAAATTTCAAGTGGATCATACGGATCATTGTTTCATTTCTATAATGTGACTTTCCCAACTAATTGAACTGATGTGCTCATTGAAAAATCTTGGTGAAATTATGGCAGGGAGCTACAGTCCACGGGCTAAGTTTGATTTTAGAGTTGCAAAAATTATGTTTTTGTACCGTAGAGCATGCTGGAATGTTCCTTTCATTACATTCCAAGCTTTCGGCACAGTTAGGACTTTGCATTTGGATGTACATGGTCAGATAAATGATCTGGGGAGTGAATTAAGGGACATGTTTAATTTCTGTTTTCAGCTTTAACATATGAAGGAATATGTCCTATAAATTTCCCAATTAGCTCTCTCATTCCTTCTGTCTTCTCTCTCTCTCTCTCTCTCTCTCTCTCTCTCCCTCAGTGGCCCTGCCACCTCTGCTCTCGGCAGAGTGAAAAGACTGCCCTTTGCACAAGTAATGTGCTTTCCCAGGGGCTTATTGTTCTTGGTCGCTAGGCGACGGCGCAGGCCTTGCTTACGTCGCCAAGGAGATGGGGGGGCCCTGGGTATTTGGTTTTGGGTCAGGCATGATAAAGATGGCACAATGGAACAGGGCGTGTCCAGAACCGCCTCACTCGTTTATTAGACTTCTCCGGCGTCCTCCTGTCTCCCGTGGGCACCCCATGGCGATGTCTGAGCCCGGCCTGAGACTCGCTAGCCAGGCCACCGCAGTCTCACCGCAGCCCCATGCATCTGAGGGCCCGTAGGGAGTTCCAGAGGAGTCTGCGGCCCCTCTACTCAGAGGGCCACAAGGGCTGAGCCTTTTCATGAAATTCCAATCCACAAGCGTAAGGCCATCTCTGCCTGGCTTCAAGAGTACTGGAGTGGTCTTCAAAATCTGGCCATTGTTGCGAGATCATCAAGCACTCGGGGAGTGAGCGAGCAACTGAGCACTGGAAAGTGATGAGGGATAGTGAACTATTGGGCTCAAAAAGGGCTCTTTTCAAATTTGCAGTTTGTTAAACCACCAGTGCATTGAGTTTCTTTGCCCTACCAGCAAAAGCGAATATGCTTACCTTAAGAACCTTCCCTCACACTCTCTCACCCTTTTCTCTCATTCTTTCTCAGTCAGAGAAAAGGCGGTAATCAGGATTTTATCTGATTGTTGTAAGGGTAAGGGCAGAGAGCCTTGTCTCTTGTGCTAATGTTTAATTTGATTATGCTCTGAATAAAAAGGGCCAAGAAAACGTGGTCTTTTATAGCCTAGTTATTGTACCTGTGGTTTATGGGCACTAAATATCAGATTAAGTGTAGCTAGATTCAATTTAGGAGGGAAAAATAGGGTATTTACAAGATAAAAGCTTTTTTTGTCCTGCGGCAAAAGAAGAAAGTATCTTGGCATAGGAGAGTTCATTGTCACAGCTGAGGTTATTTAATAAAGCCATTCCGACACTATTGTTCCTGATTAAGAGATAATGGTTTTCCATATTGTAGTCATTATACTTCACTTCTACTGAGTGGATAGCTGTGAATCAGTAGCATGCTCAGTTGTTGCTTGCCTGGTGATGGTTATAGCATAGTTTCTGCTAAGAGTGCCAGATCTTTAATTGCTGTCTGCCCTGCATGTGCGTTGAGTGATGGAGTGCGTGTCATCAGATGCCATCCGACTAACGCACAGGCTGGAACTGATGCCAGGAAAGCCGTCGCGATCGCCATTCCTCTCTTACAAAACTGTTTACTCACACAGCCACATGTCTTTTGCGGCATATGTGGATGAGGCTGAAATGACTGCTCATCGTTCCCATCCCATAATTAGTTGCTCATTATGAAGTCTTAATTAATTTTGTGGTTTGAGCGTGACAGTGTTTACGGCAAAAATATATGTTTGGATCTGTTGACAGTGTTGCTTCAGATCTTCATGGTCAGGACATGAGAATTGCTCACCAACCACATAAAAACATACCAGATTCAATAAATGTATTAACATTTTTTTCAGTTTTATGCCTGTGCAAAGCCAATGATATTCATCATCCACAGACACTCAGCAATTCAAACAAATTCTTTCCATTCCCAATGTCATTCGCCCTGTTTAATTGGTGAGATACCATAATTTTTATTCAGGGCAGTTGGTTTATAAAAAATCATGCACCATCACGTCTTTTGCTCCAAACTTTTTTTTTTTTAAACAGGCTCCACATGGTGTGACAAAGCACATCATCGATCCTGCAGTGGAGGGGGGCAATGGAACAGAGAAATGGGAATGAGGTTGATCGCTGGGGCATGGCAAAATAAACACCAGTGTTGCTGTCACTCAGAAGCTCATCTGCACAGGAAAGGGGGTGGTGGGGGATGCAGTAGCTTCTTTGCGAATAAATAAATGATGTTTGAAATCAGAGCAGCTCTCGATAGGATTGGCCTGCGCCATGAGTGTGGAGATTGGAGAGTGTAGCTCTTGAAAAGTCATGAGTAGGGTTTTGGAGGGACAGGGATTGCAGTTTGTCTATTGCCATTCAACCGGTGCCTCCTTGGCTACTGAACTTTTGAGCTACGAGAGGAATTAGCTGGCTCAGTGGAAGAAAACGCTGAAGAATGAAGAATAGCTCAGGAGAAACCATCTCGAGTGCAAGGATTTCCCTCCATGCCCTGGCACGTCTTGGTACGGAGGTTTAGTGTATACAAAAAAAAGTTTGTCTCTTTGAGAAATGGTTGCTGTATTTATCCGACGAGTTAGCTAACATATCAATATGGCCTTATGTTTGGCAAAGAATTTCGAACTGCCAGTTTAGGGAACAAAAACTGCCTTTCTCCCCTCTCCTCCACAAACATTTGTCTGGATTGATGCCGCCTTTCATTCGAGTGTCAAAGAGAGGGCAAGGACTTGGAGAGAGAGAGAGAGAGAGCAAGGTTCGATGGCCCATTGTTCCTGCTGTTCTACTCCCCCCCACCCCCCTGAGCACTTCTGTGACTTTAACCTTGGGAAAAATGTGCCGACATGCCGCAGCATTTTTTAATTACAGACTGAGGCATCGTCTCCTTAAATATTTAGAGTCAGGATCCACTGTGTGTTTGGAGTAACAAACCCAAGGAATTCGGGCTGGACAGAGGGAGAGAGAGGGAGGGAAGGAAAAGAAGGAAGAAAGGAAATCTACAGTATTGTGTTACCCTTGGTAGAGCAGACGCTGGCGGCCTGCTGTGAATACGAGACCCCCTGAGACACAAAGTCTGCTCCGTGCCCCTGCCCATGTTCCCCAAGCTGGCACATTATTGGAAACCAGGAAGGAGCCACTAAGACACTAAGGGATGGAGACCCAGATGGTGGAAAGACTTGTTGTGAATGTAGTTGGGTCTGCTTGGCCTCGGTCAGGTATCTCATTGCCTGCCTCCAGATGTTGCCACTGCGTTTTGAAAATGCTGGATTCAGAGATCTTGAATCACATTATTAAGCATCATGAATTGAGGGTGCTGAGGTCTAGCTCAAAACCATTGAATCACATTATTCAGAAACACATGTGGCTTATAACTTTTATTGCAATTATTTGCTTGAGTGCCATTTGAGTTTCTGTGCAAACCTAAACGGTTTACATTTGGGCTAATTTGGAACAGCTGGGTGACAGCTGTGCAGGACTGCTGCTCTTTTTCTTCTCAGGATGGCCCTTTCAGATGAGCAAGGCCATGGGTGCAAATGGACAAAGTATCTAAAATCTGATACGGTTGTCCTTAAAAGTGTTGCCCACTTCGCTTGAACCTGACCAACTTGGACAGAACTCACAAGTGACCGTGAGCTTCTTAATTAGCTGTTGGTTTTACTATCACATAAACACCAAAGTGTTCTTTGGCTTGTAGGGAAAATAAACAGCTTGTTTATTGTTTCGGAGTAAGGAACCTAACCGCCACCCTGTTCTCCCTCATTAAATGGAAGGCAACGCTGTGCAACACAAAGCCCCTGCTAGCCTTGGCATCTAATGACCACTGCTGCCGTTCAGAGCCCAGAAATGGTCTTAGATGTTTAGGTAATTGGCTTTAAAATGCAGCATAGCCCTCGCTTTGTCTGTTGATATGTTAGTGCTAAGTGCCAAGGCCAGCCAGGATTACAGCAGCTGATAATTGGGTGTAATTGTGTGGCAGTGCAGACGGCGTTTGGTGCCGTTGCATTGGTTCTTGCCATGCCCTATCAAATGCAGGCTTGAATGCTGGAAGGGAGGTCATGGGAGGATTGTTTTGAGAGGAGAAAATAGCATGAACAGAAGAAACAAATAATTGGCAAATCAGAATTTACCTTATGTGCCCCATCGTGTGCCCCTTCTGTGGCTTTGGATTTGTTGCATATATTTGGTCAACTGCAGTCATGATCCCAGTAAGTAGATGTGCATGTGTATATCACTTCTCTTCCTTTTCTTTCAGTGAACGATAGAAATGATCGAGGAGCACAAACAGATTCTCAAAGCCTTACCATTCCCTTCTTTCTACTTCTCCCTCCCTCCCCTGCGGCCCCATGCTGCTAGGTAACCCTTTGACTATCTGTCTTTTCATTCCCTTTTGCAAACAGCAATGCAGGAGGTGAAAAAAGCGAAATCCGTGCACAAATATTAGCCCAAGAAAACAAAGGCATTCCTGACTCGCTTGTCACTCTCGCCCCATGACTTGTCTTTAAACCCTCTCCAGCATCCCTCTTGCCTTCATCCCTGACACATCTTCTTAAGTTCTGTTTCCTCTTCCACCTTTTGTCCCTCCTTCTCGCTGCCTTCCGTGGTTTTTGCTTAACCTCACGTGTCATCACCTGCGACTTGTAATCCCAATCTGGTGCTTCAGTTGCAGGACTCAGTGCAGTGTTTTGTCATGTCACAGAGCTCCCCGGCAGCATTCCCACCAGTAAATGGGGGCGTAACCACACAAACAGCCGTGGCAAAAGGGAGATGGAAATCTCCATTCTGATCCGTCACCTCTTGCCCCCCCGGTTGAAATGTCATTCCCATCCTTGTCAGTGGGCTCCAGATGGATTGGTCAGTCCCTGGCCTGCCTGGAGATCTGTTTGCCTGAGGAAGGCCAGAGGTGGAAAGGTCAGTGTGCATTTGAAGCCTGGAAGGGAGGGGGGCAGAAAGGGCATCCAGCACTAAGTTGAAGGCTCACAGCCTCCTAGCCTCCCAGGCATCGCTATTTTCTCTGCAAACACTTCTATCTACACAGCATTGTGGTGCTTCTAGAGGGGAGGAATAGGTTTACTCACTGAGCCATAGGGTTGTAAATGTCTGGCTAGAAAAATAAATGTCTCCCTCAAGGCCTTAGAGCCTTGCAGCAAGAGGATGTTCAATTAGTTTGGACTTTATTGTCAGACTGTCCCCACCCCCTCTACATGTCTTTAGTGTTGACTCCTAACCTTTTGCTTCTCGTCCTCCTTAAACCATTCCCCATCCCCTCTGTATCCAGGAGGTTAGCTGCTGCTTCCTCTAGCTGCTTTTCCTGTCTGGGATATAGATCATGGCTTCTGGTTAAGTTTGAGGTCAGATCACCTTTGGTGCATACTGGTTTTATACCTACCCTGGAAGATTTAATAGATATGCCAGATTTTTAAAGATAGAAAAGTTGTGATGCCAATCTGGTGACGATCATGATTGTAAAGAAAACAACTACCAAATGGTGGTAGCAATGAAGAACCTTATCCTTTGGAGAGACTCAGTAGTCTGCTCCTGGAGGTTCAAGTTAAACATGAACACAGCTGTCCATGTAGTACAGTATACATTTTACTCAGGTCTGCTGGGAAAGTACATTTGTGTAAAGTTAAAGTCATGTTTTTCTATTTCACCCAAAATCTTCTAGAGCTAATAATAATAATGTAAGCCTATCTGCATTGTAGCGCTGTCTTTTTTTTTTTTTCATTTTGGGGGCTTTGGGGGCTTTGTAGTCAGTAAATAGTGATGTTTGAAGCATGGAACATTTCATGTGGCCTTCTCATTTCACAGATCTGTTCTTCCTTGGAGTCCCGTGGCCTGAACCTTGTGTCTTTATTAGCCTTTGTCTCTTGACGCCCCCCACCACTAGTCTATCCAGCAACCCCCCTGCCCCCAGGCCACTCCTCCAAGGCTACCCCTCCTAGGCTGTGGGCTTTAATTTCATGCCTCCCCACTCTGGCAGTTGGTGCTCCTGCAAGTGCCAGGCTCACACGGTGACACACGACTCCCGAGAGCCTTCATGCTGCCCCGAGCTCTGTGGCGTTGGCATCCAATTAAGTCGTCCGGGCATAAAATGAGCTACATTACCACCGCTCAGCCCACACGCACACACTTAAGAGAAATTTATGCGCACCCACCCACATTCACAAACACACAGAAAACAGACAGAATGCAGGATTCATCCAATTGATCTATTTACAGTCAAGGAAACACACAGGCTCACCCCGGTTTACCAGACAAGCCCCATCAACAGATGGAAAGCGTTTCAGTCTTGTATTCGCAGTATACACACATAAAGCAGGCCTCTAAGAGGTCAGGGAAAAGGACTAGGCTTGATAAGAACAAAAAAAGGAGTCTTTGACCATTTTTACCAGCTGTGGCAGGGAGCAAACTTTCCTTGCTGAAACAAATTATAATGAGGTTCTCACCAGCCGATGTCTCTAATCTATTTTCAGCCTGCCTGCATGTTCTACACTTTGTTTCTTCTTTTTTTTTTAAACCATTTTAATTTGGTGGGCCCATGAGCCGCCTTTCACATGAAAGCTCCCGTCACCTCTTAAATCAAAGGATTCCAAAATTATTCTTCTGCCGCATCATGCACTGCGTGAAGGCAGACAATTCACTGGCCCTGAGCTTTTGATTGGCTCATTTGTCCCAGGGAAGCAGACGCCCCCTTGAATGAAACACGACACATACAGTGCTTTATCTGTGCTTGGGTAATTTGCTTATGCATAAATAGTTCCCAATTATACTGTGGGCAGGTACAATACAATTATGCTAATGGAAGTAATGGATGATTGATGATTGTATTCCCTATTGTGTTAAACCTTTTTGGTTTATTGTTGCTTTGTGGGTGTGGGTGTGTGGAAGTGTGTGAGCGGGTGGGCGGTCATTCCTCTTCCAAAATATCTGACAGGTCTGACAGAGTGTTTTAGCCATTTTTAGCCAGATATTTGTCCTCTGTCCTCAAAATGACTCAAAAAAGACTCCACCTCGATTGTTTTCATTTGTGTGCATCAGAAATCCAAAAGAAACCATTAAAGTTGATGTCTCCCATAGCTCCATTAATATTTTGCTGGGCTGTGGGCCAATGCTTCAGATTTGAATTTGCAGAAAATTTGAATGAGCACAACTTCCAGATTCCTCCCCCTCCCTCTCCATTACACTCTGGTCCTGCCTCCAAAGACCCTTCCCCCAGAGGTGGCTTCTGTGTGCGCAGTCATACAGAGTTTGGTATCCAAATGCCTTATCCATGAACAAAACATTTACTAAACTCCACATAGCCTGATATAACATGCTTTTTTCAGCCTTTTGTCAGGCTATACTTTACTTAAGAACTTGGTCAAGCGAACTCAGCCCTCAGTTAAGGACACAGAGGTGTGGAGCTGGATTGATTTGATTGATGGCATTAGTAGCACCACATGGAAGCAGAGGAATCTGACTTTTTTACAGAAGATCTGTCTTATGTACTATTGTCAGTGACAGTGTTAGCAAATATGACAAAGTTACTTTTGAATGGGTTATATACTGTGGCTTTAAAGGCCTGCAAATGAGGTGGAATCTCTATTTATGAGATTTGGAATGAATACAACTGTCAACTCCAGGTCTATCCAACTATCAGTAGATTAGTGGCAGTCCTTATACGTGCAAACATGCTGCATGGGACAAATACTATGCTTTGATGTTGTAGGACTTAGGTTGTAGGACTTAAGTTGTAAGGGTTGTCTGGGTCTTTTGGCACTAGTCTAGCACTATATTGCTTTATTGCCTGTGTAGTTCATGGGAATGGTGCTGTATCCTGCATTGTCCTGGTCACTACCACTGTGTTGTCCATCAGGCACAAGCCTGGTTTGGTACTGCTGCACCGTTCAGGAGTAATTGTATCGCGTTCCACTGTGTACTTTCACTGAAAAAAATTGCAAGGAAATAATGAGATTATGAGATTGTTGTGTAAATATTATACAATAAATTTCTAGATCATCTGTTTTAATTCAGTGTATTTTGCGAAAATGTCTCATGCCATTGGCAGATCATTTTACTTGTTTTGAGAAACCATTAAATAATAAAGAATAAAGAGCTTAATTCAAGCAAAACAATATCTCCCAATGCACCTAGACTAAACAAATGGCTTAAGGTTAAATGATCTTACAATATTCTTTAAACAATATCATCATGAGAAATATTAGCTATATTTAGATGATGTTTTCACAAGCTATCACCTTTTGCATGGAGATCTTGACGCTTTACTTCACTCTCAGTTAGAATGCGAAAAATGAGGTACTATGTTTCATGGGCTGCCACCATACATTACAGAAACTCCTCCCGCTTAATTCTCATTTTCACAAACCATGTGTTTGGAATGAGGACTGTTGGAGACAGCACATTTGTGACACTAAGCTTCATTACCTCCGCCTTCCCCTTGATGGATCCGAGTCAAGTCTCTGAGGCCAGATGGGGGTTTGAGGCACCTTGCTGCTGGCCCTGGGTGACTCAGGAAACTACCCCTCCGGCCACTGTCGCCCCAGGAGTTTATTAGCCGTGACAACCCTCATTCCTTTCAACTCTCATTTCCACCCCCTCCCCAAAAAAAGGAAAACCTGCCTAATGGTCTCCAAAATGAGAAAGGGAGGGGGGGTGGATCAGAGCAGAGCAGTCAATTAAGAAGAATAGAGAGCACGTGTCTGCCCTCATACACACTTTCTGCCATTTCTACAGCGCCGCTGACAGTCTCTCAAGCTCTCCCGTGCATTAGAACAATGTGTGCTTGCCATGCCTTTGACCAGCTGCCAGCAGGTCTCAGGTACAGTTGTGTTCTCTGCTTTGAAACCCCCACAGTAATCATAATTAGCTCTGCCTCGGCTGTGAGCGAGGCGTTCCTGAGCTGCACTTTAAAGTGGTTACCCGCTCAAAGTTTTCATCACGCTTTCTTTTTTTTTATATAGCACTTGACTGTGGAATTCCTAGCCAGAAGGAGGGGAAGAGAAGGCGCGATTATTATATTATGTGTGTAAGAGAGAGAGAGAATGCAGGGTTCACGCAGCGGTTGAGTCAGACCGCAGGGTAGAAAAAGGACAACCCTACCCTACGTCTTCAAACATGGGTTTCCACCAAGAACACAGCCCTTGTTTGTACTGTTGGCATCAGTATATTAGCAGCCACATAATGACACCAGTGTAGCATAATTAGCAAGAACGGTGTGAAATCTCTGGTTAGGCCATTTGTTCTAAGCTGTGATGTGGCAGTTTGGGCACTAGCAATTGTAGCTTTAGACCAGGGATGTTCAATGACCACCAGTTTTCTTCCCAACTAACCTTATGTGAGCTTATGCTAGCTAGCGTTCACACAGCTGGTTCCATTACAAGTTATTATGACACTCATCCAAATCCAAGTACCAAAATCTAGATGCCAGGCTACACTTCACTTGATCAACTGCATGTCCATCATGGGGATAGGGAAATAACTTACAATATGCACATACAATATTAATCAGCTCTACTTTGAGAAGAGGCCTAAACCAAAGTAGGCAAAGTTCATTCCAGGGTAGGAACTGGCACCTAATGCCACCTATGAGCCTCTGCCTTTGCTTAAGATTAATAACTGAATACAGAGTCTGTATTTTAAGGGATTATGTGGTTCAGCCTTCAGAAACGTCTGCACATTTAAGTAATGTTGGTCTTCTTTTAATCATTTCCTCTTTTGTTTTTGGTGTACCTTCTTCAAACACACCCACATACCTGGGAGAGCTGGTTAGCCTGCCCTTCCCAACTCTTCCTTCTGCTGAAAGGGAAAGAGGTTTTGTTTATCCTGAGGGGAAGTTTGCCTTTCTCGCCCTCATCGTCCTTTTCAACATGGTGATGATTGAGAGCACTGGAGCATAGAGAGAGTGAGCAATAGAGAAGGGGGGGGGGGGTGGTTTATGACCTTTGGAGAACAGAGTAAATATGAGAGGCCAGCCATTGATGCCCCTCGCCCCCTCATTGTTTCTTCCCAGCCTTGCCGTTCTCCCACTGCTGCACAGCTGGGACCAGCTCTATTGTTCTTACACCCCAATGTACACACACACACACACACACACACGCATACACACAGATAACCGCCGCCCCCCCCCTCCCCAAATGGCTTAGTCACAGTTCCAGCTGGGTACCTTTGGTCTCCTAGCAACCTCCACCTCAACAATTTAACTGGCGGCACCTCTGGTGAGGAATCTTTATTGACTCTGAGTGCCTCCAGACATTTGCAATATGGTGGTCAGCAACGGGGCCGTATGCGCTCCTGGGAATCGCAGACAAGACCTTTTCTGGTTTCCCAGGGACTGGTGCGACTATGCAGCCACAGTATTTCAGGCTTGTTAGTCTAATGTCACGCTATAGGATTCCATTTAAATTTGGGCACGGCGCTTCCCAGGACCTGCTGAACCAAAGGAAAAAGTCTTTCAGCAAATCATACTCAGATTCATCAATGTGCCAATGTGCTCATTTGAATAAAAACAAATATTGACCAAGTAAGAACTTGGTATCGTTCATCTTAACATGCATGCCGTTATGCAACAAAAGGTTCTACCAAACTTGCAAGTTTGAAACCAGATGGGCCAGGATCCTGCTAGCGCTCTATGGGCATGAGGTAACAAAACGAGTCATGTCTGTATAAGAGTCTCTTAAGCGCTTCATGCAACATTCATGCTGGATTTACGTTCTCCAGGAGAGACTGGCTGAAATATTCATGGTTCTACATGCCACAGCTGATCTCACGCACATGTACCTACTCGACAGCAAACGGGCCTCTCTGGCCAGGCAATGTGGGGTTAGAGCAACACGCAACCCGCATGCCGTTCTGCTTTCTGACTGTCACACGCACTCATGCGGGGGTCCTGGGACAGGGACGTGAACATCCACATCTACAGTTATCAACACACATGAACTCTGAGTATCTAGAACCTGCTAGATCTGATTAGGATCTGGAATTTACAGGGTTGTGGTAATCTTACAATATAGTAATAATACAGCGCTGTGCAAAATCAGAGACCACACTTTTATTTACTTGATTTCCAGTCAAGGCAGGTTACTCAGTTTTCACTGTTGAGCGGTTATCTCCTGTTAGTCAGATACTAATTAGATTGCCACACTGTCTTGCTAATATCAACTAAATTGACATCTTGTGTCCCTGAGGAACAACTGTGGCGGGAGCACACTAAGTTAATATATAATGATCCCTTGTTATTCGTAAAAGTAATCCTAATAGTGCAGTTTGACCAGATCACCCTCTCTAGGGCTTAGAATTGATAAAAATTGTGTGAAATCAACTCTTGGACATTTCATCATCTTCACTCTTACATTCCTGTCTGCAGTTTTAGGCCCTAACTTCAGACAGTCCTCAACTGAAGGCATTCCACCTTCTCTTGTAAAGTAGTTTTCTCCAGTTTTCCCCTTTTCTGCAATTTCGTTCTTCTCTGCCAATGTTTTGTGACCAATAAGAAAGTCATATCTGAATGATACCCTTCTTCTACCATTCTTCTGTCTTCTGTCTCCTGCAACGTGGAGCCGAAGTTCTCTTGAATACATGTTGTGGTTTCATGTCATCCACATACTTCTCTCTCTCTCTCTCTCTCTCTCTCTCTCTCTCTCTCTCTTTGTCTCTCTCTTTATCTTCTCGCTTTCTCTTCACCCCCCCTGTCTCTGTTCACCCCTTGTCTTGTTTGCATAACAGTTCTATGCGGAGGTGCACACTGACTAATTGGAGGACTCAGGAAGTCAGAACACTGATGTCTAAATCATCTGCTTGTCTTTTCTCTCTTTCTCTCTCCGGACTCTGAGTCACTACCGGCCTGATCTCTTTGTTTCTTCATCAGTTGGCAAGAAGCCATCACCTTGTGTTAACTCTCCCTGTCCTAGGCATCACACTTGAAGCAGAGCTGCTGTTTCATGTTCAAGTTTGCCAGACCTGATTCTAGACCAGCAATGCTTCCTTGAAAGGTTTGGACAAGTGGAGCTGTTTCCTCCTGTCCTTAATGCTTTGATCGAAGCTGTCTCTGGTATGATATTTGCAAAAGTATGATGAGATTAATCAGTTATCGCTGACCACAGTGCAGTTGTGTAGTCACTCTGTATATGAGTGTGTACCTTTGAACATGTGCACTCAGAGATAGGTATGGCCACGGGCTGTTCTATGGAGGTCCTTTGGGACAAGCGTGTGCATGCATGCATGATTTATAGATGTGGCCCCAGTATGCTAGTCCTTAGGCTATATATTTTTCGCTTTTGTTTATACCTTCATGCTTCCTTGAGTCTCCTATTTGTACACCAGTGGATGACAAAGCACACCCCTACTTTGTTCTTATTCTCTCCGTCATCAACTCCAACACAGCCCACTGCAAGGCACAAGAAGGAATGGGACAAATGCGGAAGGTGCAGAAGATAAAAGGAAGCAAACAGTTTTTGGTGGGCCGTGTATCTCCACAGTGGGACAGCATTTAGAGTAAAGGAGAAAGACAGATGTGCAGTTCTTCTGCCCAGTCAAGAAGAGAGATTTTTATCTTCCAAGCTTTTATACGGTCATTGACCCTGGAACACAAATAAATTAGCATAGACGGGACCCAGGGAGGCCGAAATATGAACTAAATTAAAAGAGGATCATTGGACACACTTGATTATAGGATGGGGGGGGGTGTTTGCATCATTTTTTTCGACTGCTGAAGTGACAAGGAAATTCCATTACCATGGAGATGATTATCTGATGCCACTAGATGAAAGGATGTCGGGGAGAGAAAGGCGCGTTTTGAAAGGGAGCAGTCAAGCTTTCGACCGAAAGTGAGACGAAGTGAGGAGAAGCAGATTTAGGAAGAGATGAGCGAGTCCTATGATTGCCTTCTAGCTCCTTTTGTCCAGCCAAAACCCTGCTCTCGCTGTGGCCATTGATTAAAACAGCACAAAAGGCAGTCTTTGCTTGCCTTCGAACAAGACTCTGCAATAATCAAATAATCAAGGGTTGTATGAACACTCGTACTGTCTGCTTTTTTCTCTTTTTTCAGTCCAAGGCCTTGCAATTGATTGTCTGTGGCAAAATGTCACAACCCTGAGCATTAATTATACCAAAATCAATAAAGATTCAGGAGTTCAGCTTTTCAATGGCACATTGGCACTTCTGTAGCGTAGGCAAAGTGGGGCTCGTATGAATCTGTCTGTGCGTGGTTTATATATTGAGGATGATTGGGGGTGGTGGTGTGGACTGAGCTATTATGGTTGTTACCAAGATGGTAGTCTTAAGCCACTTTCGCACATGCACTGCAACTTTTCTATGAGCTGTATGTGTGAACGCAAATGTTTGGATCAGTCAGACTACACATTAAAACGACGTTACCTTTGAGTAAGAAGTCTGTGTAATATCTAATTGTGCAAAAATAGCAGGTACTTTTCCGGAGAATGCATGGCAAGTGAGTGGGCATGTGGACGTTATCATGCGACTGGTGCTAAACCAGAAGAAAACAAACACCCAAGGGGAAAGCGTCTTCATCTACATGAAGACGCTAACAAGATTTTTACTGAGCTTGAAGAGCTCCAGACTGCTATTAATGCAACGTGGACAGTTTAAAATGCTTGGTGGCTAATTTTATGACAGCTAACAGATTCCCGTTTCCCCACATGTATTTAGGCTATTTATGCCATCTTAGACTCCCAACCAAGAACAAGAGTCCCAAAGTGGGCCAAGTCTTGGGTTACATGGGGTAACCTTAACTTAAAATATGTAGCAAGGTTAGCAAGATGGTCTCTACTAGCTTTCATTCACTATTGGCAATATTAGAAAAGTTTGTTGAAGCTTTTTGGAATCTTAGCTGCATTGGGATCTATTTTGGACATCCATTTGGGCTATTCTATTGTATATTGATACAAATGGTATTGTATTCCAGTTTTATTAATTCCATCGAGCATTCAGTACTGACTGCTTGTGGCTCAGTGATAGGCATCTGTCAGGAGTGTGAGAAGACGTGTTTTTCTACAACTGGGGCAACAGTTTTCCTTTTTCTAAGTTATGGTAATTGGTTGGCCTGCATCTCCTGGCTCTCCTGTCTCTCCTAAGAGTCAAGAAGTGGAGGAAAAATATACCTTCAAGCCACTTTCATACAGAATTAGCTTAGTTCTGACAATTGTACTCATTTTAGGTGGCTATTCTTAGAGATGGACAAATGTGCCTGAAATGATAGCTTTCTCCAGTAGCCCAGTAATGGACCTGCTGATGCCATTTAGTTTCAGCAAAACTGACTAAAATGTTCCTCAGCTGCACTATGTGGTCCCAAATAGGAGCTGACCTGGCCAAGCACTAAAGTGCTTTAATGGAGTAATGGACTATTAGTCTGTACTACAGTTACACCTCTCTTTTTGGCCATAGCATCTCTCTCTCTCTCTCTCTCTCTCTCTCTCTCACTCTCTCTAACTCTCTGTCTCTCTCTCTCTTTCCCTTTCTCTCGCACTCTCTCTTTCTCTCTTACAATGTCTTAATCTCTGAGCCCTTGTTCTGGCAGGCATCGAAAACCTCTGCACATCAACTCTATATGTACTGTACCTGAATGCACACACACACATACACGCACTTACATTCTGAGACAAATCGATCGACCTTCAACCATTTGACGACTCAATCAATCAGTGCAACTCAAGCTTGGTCGATTCCTTCCAAGTTGCTCTTCAGACTGCCGATATCTGCTATTCAGCTGTAAGGAGCCCAAGTGTATTTAAGGTTCCCCATTCCACTGAGATCCCCTGATTGAGCCAATACATCCACACTGACTTCTAGATGAGTTCGATGTTTTTGACCGAGGGACAGCAATCATGGCTGTAAAGAATGGGAACACTAATGACCGTAGAACAACAAGGAAGAACTAGGCCTTATATAATTGTCTGATTTCAGTTATTAGAGCTGATCGCAGTTGTTTGAGGTGATCACAATGTCTTTCCACAGTCATTGGCTTTCAGAATTGCATGCTTATGGATTTACTGAGATGAGTTGTGAGTCTTATGAAGACAACAAATGTTCTAACTTCTAACATTGTGCTGTAAAATCATATATGGGGTAGTGGTGAGTAATGTTTGTTTATCTGAGTTTGGGCTATGTCCATCATCAGTGTTGAACCTAACCTAAAACTAAGTATTAAAAAATAGCTCATCAGCTTAAGGGGCCACTTTAGGCTTGTCCTCCAACCAAAAAAGTAAAAACTATTTGAATGGTAATTACCTTCTCGGGTTTAATGTCATGATGATGACAAGCCTAGAAAGAACTTTAATGACAGTCCCAGAAAGAAATCTATACAAATATATACATACATATAATGTTGGGTGCCAAGACCAAATGGCAGTGTCCTTCCAATATATATTACTCAACTAACCAGTTCGCACTTCGTAACTTCAGCTTGCGGGTATGAGCTCCTCTATCATAACGTCAAGAGTTAACTCAGAAGGAAGTGAAGCTGAGAGGCTCCCTGTAAGATCAATCCCCTCTGGACACTGGCCCAAAATGAGATAATTCAACGTAATGAGTTCTTTCCTGCTGACTGCTCCCAAATTCAAATAAATAAAAGAAATTGTGTTGGCCCGGTGAGCGAGGGAAGCATCTGCAAGAGTTTTGAATTAGTTTGAAAATGTGATGTATATTCAGTTGTGCCAGCAAAGTTGTTTTGACAAACTTGGTCATAGGCAAAAGTAATTGACTCGCTTACTTCAGTAGACATAGTTTGGTTAAATGACATGCCCACTGACAAAATCATGTACCAGTTTACAACCCATTTTAATCTACAATTTAAATCTCACACTTAGTTTTACTGAATTCAATACTCGATTGCTAGAAGAGACTCCCACTACCCTCCTAACTCCCATAAAAACTCATGAACTCATGTTTAGCAGAGTATAGCTTTGTGTTGTCAGTGAAGCAGTAGCACTGAAGGAAAGGCCTCATAAGGACATGAAAGTGATGCGGGGGTGGGGTTATGTTCAGCATGAACTTTGAATAAGGTTTACTGACCCTTCATTATTAGTAGCAGGAGTGCTTTTTGGTATAGAGTTCCTTCTGGTTGAGGTAAACAAGAAAGCTGAGGCAGTTTGTTGGAAAGAAAATTTGTTACAAATAGAAAAAAAGAGTTTTTTGGTCCTATATGTGATGCTACTTACTTAGATGTCCTATATGTTAAGCTGTGTGTTATGGGCAGAAGGACAACCAGGGGAATGTGGTAGATGGATGACCAGGGGAATGAGGACCATCTGTAGAGGCCTCCAGTTCCATCCTGTGGGGAAACTAGCTTGGCAGTCTTGGTCTGATGTCAGAACTTTGGTGAAAGACTGCTCCCCGAGACGGCAGTAAGACTTGTTTGTCTCCGGAGATAGACTATGATGGAGGATGCTGGGGCTACAGGGTGGAGAGAGAGCTATGAGCAAAGTATGTGTTGACTGCATGCACACAAGCAGACTCCCACTCCTATTCTGTAGACCACACACACATCCAAACTTGAGACCTAGGGCTGCCGCAGAAACCCGTCCTGTTTTTTTGGCAGCCGCCCAGAAGGCCCAGAGGCCATAGAGAAGAGACTGAGTGCTCCGTTCATCCGACTGCCTTGCCTCTCTCTCCTTTCCCTTAATCCTTCGCTTTTAACACCTTCCCTGTCTTTTCATCCCGCCGGGCTTCCAGCATGTCGTCATCCAGCCCGTCTTCTCCTTCCGCCTGTCACACCTCAACCCCTTTTGCTCTTCTTTCCCTCTCTCGCTCTCTTTCTGTGTCTTTCTTTCCCCCACACTTTTGAACCACTTTCCCTTTCTCTGGAGAGATGCCGAGAGAAAACGGCGAGCAGCAATTTATCATGCCCACTGTTTGCATTTAAGACAGGCAGATTTTTATGACAGGCGCCAGAAGTGATGGATGCAGACAGATAGGCGGATAAATGGGTAACACGGTACTCCTCGTTGGGAAGTTGGAGTGTGTTGGAAAGTTCAGCGTTAAAACACTAAGATATTTATTGATTCTGCCAGCAACGTCCTCCTCTCCTGTCTTCTTCTCACCTGATTTGTCTCTGCCGTCCTGTGTTTTTCTCTTGTTCCTTGAGGATTTCCCTCGCTCTTACCACATGGTCCTCCTAACATGGAATTCTCAAACTCAAATCCCAGAAGATCTCTGCATTAATGCACCAGTTTAAGTTGATAACTAGGTATGGAAAGGTAGTCAGGCATCCATTTACATTTATGGCATTTAGCAGATGCTTTTATCCAAAGCGACCTCCATTCCCTAACTACAGGGAACAGTATCCCTGGAGCAACTTGGGGTTAAGGGTCTTGCTCAGGTGGTGGTTTGCTGAAGGTAGGATTCAAACCAATGACCTCTTGGTCCAGAGGCAAGTATCCTACCCACTAGGTCACCACCACCCACATGCCTGGCTGTACATCTGTGTAGTACTAGCATTGTAACTTTGACTTCAGTAACTGTGTTTTCTTGTACTTCCAGTGGCTGTCAATATCTGCACTGATCAAAATTTATAGTGATGAATAACCACAGTTTGCTGGTCTAAGACATGATCATGTAAACTGCACAGTTCTGTCAGTCTTGGTCGAACTAATCATAGCCTGATTAAATTGTGGTCCAGACATTCGATGCCATTTTTTTCTATATAGACTTACGCAAGTTTTGTATCAGTTTGTGGCATTTTCTTTAGCTTCACTGCAAAAGTCACAAAATGTGAAAGGGCTGCACATTTGCAGAAAGCAAGAGATCAAGAGATATCCTTGAATGAAGATTTTAGTCTATGACTAGGCTTAATCCCATTCTTGGGAAACCAGGCCTTTGTCAGAAAGCGTCACGATTGGAAATTTAAATAGGAGACAAACATACCGCTTCTAATACATGGATAATACATATGGTGTGTCATGAAAGTGACTGTTTGCCATTTTCCCAGGTATCGTACATATAAACAGGCTTAGAAATGGACTAGTCCTTTAGGCTCCAAAAGTTTGGTATTTTGTCATTTTTGAGACTTACCGTGGTGCTGCAAGTCTCTGCTAAGAACTTAGCCTGACACTTGTGTGTATGGAGATGTAGTTACTGTCTACTAGGAATGGTTGAACCAAACAGGAAAAGTCTTGTAACAGTCTCATACACAGACTCCAGGGCCTTCATGTCCTGTTCCAAACAGAGCAGCGGATGACATGGTCCGATAGCCATGTTGGTCATAACAGAAGGACCTGCCAAGTCTTTTGACAGACTGAGCCACCCCTGTAGGTAGACCTTGTCACGCAGCATGGCCAAGTCACAACCTGGAGTCCTGGAGGGTGCCATGTAAACCGCAGTGTGTGGTTTATTGTTTTTCCCAGTTTAACACATTTTGTTTAAGGAATAACTAATAGCTAATTACCAAGTCTTTCATCGTTTTAAGAGTCTATATGCTAAGCTTAGCAGAGGAGGTGTAGGATCTGAGTCTGGTTGAGAGGGTTACATTATAACTGTATTCTGGTACAGATTACTGATCATCTTTCATCCATCCATCCATCCATCCATCCACACACACTTCCACCGGAGCTGCGATCGATTGAATCTGTTAGACTTTTTCAATCTAAGATGAAAACACACTTGCTGAAAATGGCCTTTAGATGTCTGTTTACTGTCATCTCTGTCTGTTCTGTTTTTACTTTGTTATTCTGTTTTATTCTGTCTATTCTGTCTATTCTGTTTTACTCTGTCTTTTATTCTGTCTTTTCTCCTGTTTGTGTACAGCACTTTGTGACTCCTGTCTGAGAAAGGCACTATATAAATAAAATCTACTTACTTACTTACACTCATTCATTCATCCATTCATTAATTAATTAATTAATTAATTCATTCATTCATTCATTCATTCATTCATTCATTCATTCATTCACTCATTCACTCATTCACTCATTCATTATCCTTAACCAGTGGATGCTGGAACCTACCCCAGTGGTCATAGAAGCGAAAGCCAGAGAAACACCCTGGACAGGTCACTCGTCCATCACAGATTTCTTATTATCTGAAAATCTGAAAATATAATCTACCACCTAAAACAAAGAATTGCTGTCTTAAAGTAATGTTAGTGGTGTTTTACTATCTGTGCTACATTTGCTGCATCAAGTACGGAATGCGTTGTTTGGAATAAAACTTAAATATAAATACTGTTATATTTTGCCCCACTGCAAGGTTTGCACATCAAGCTGTACTCAGGGGAACAGTGTGGAACCCATTGGCATTAACATAGATTGCAGGTGCAGATGTTTAGACCTTCCAGTCAGTGTTATCTGTTACAGCCTGTCAGATATTGCAGTGTTTTACTCTGTTCTACTCAGTCTTCATTTTTTGTGACACATTTCATCCCAAATTGTTTTTTTACAGGTTTTCAGAGTCCTTAGAAGAGCCACTGTAGTTCCTTAAAGAGCTGTGTTTGGTCCCACTTTATATTAGGTGTCCCTACTAACTCTGTAATTGCAGTTTGCCAGTATTCACTCTACAACAGTGTTGCTACCTGTGAAGTATTCACTGTTACAGCTGGATCACAGTAGTACAGCTTATATAAAAACATGTGTATCAGCCTCAGATATTAGTCATGTAATTATATGACTGTGGTACACTTGTGTAAATACATGAGTAAAAACAGAAGTTCATACATTTGTGTAATTACCTAAGTTTTATTACTGTAATCCAGCTGTAACAGTGACTACATCACCAGTAGTAACACTGTTATTGTGTGAAGTGGCAAACTGTAATTACTAGGGACACATAATAAAAAGTGGGGCCCTGTTTTTTTGTAAATGTGATGTGAGTATGAAGTATGCTCTTAGTTTCATCTCATTTATATGTGTTTTTTTCAGGTGCAAGGTAACAGTTTGTTTAGGGAACAATAAATGTTTCTTCTGTGGCATCACACAAATACACCTTACACCGCTCCATTGAGAATACAAAAATACAGACTTAAGTTCCTCTTATGGATCTGTGGATCTGTTTAAATTAAAGCTGTTGTTTTAGCTAATGTTATTAATGTGATGGCATCAGCTCTCTCTCTCTCTCTCTCTCTCTCTCTCTCTCTCTATATATATATATATATATATATATATATTTTTTTTTTTTTTTTTTTTTTTTAAATATATATATCATGAGTATTGATCATATAAAAAATAGATTTTTGTGGTCGAGTCACGTCTGTCATACATCGATGGTCGAGTCCCCTTCAAAATGTGTGTTCGAGAGAGAGCCTGTGATGTCACGGGTAATTAGGTTGCAAAGTGTCAAAAGCGGAGAAACACAAATGCAAAGAAAAAAAACTCTGAGCAATACACACAGCAGATGTCTTAACAGATGTTAAAACACTAAAAAAAAAAACGTGTGTCAAAAAAAGGGTTTGAATGTCTCCAACCAATGGTTTTATGGCAACCACGCAAACACACTTCGCATTTTCTTGCGGAATGCCTCTAGTTTTTAGTTTTCTCTCTTGAGAATTTGTTGCTTACTATGGCAACCACCCCTCTCGTGCTGAAAGAAAATGAAACAATTCTTGTGATAAGATTCGCTCTGAGCAAACAGATTTCACTTGTAGAGATACACACAGGTGAGCAAATCCATGTGAGCGATAAGAGAGGTTTTGTTATAATCCTACTGTGTGACTTTATGATGCATCTATAATTAGGCTGGCCATTCACTGTTCCTTGTTGTCTTCGTATCTATTGCATTTTTTCTGTATTTGTAACTTTTTTCCTGATTACATAACTCCATTACTACACAACTTTTAGAGCTTTCTCATCCAGTCTCTTTGATCAGTCCTGGAGCTCCTCGAGTGTTTGTTTGTTTGTTTCAGCCAGATGAAGTTGGCATTATAAGAATTTGATGGACCCTGCCATCCTGTTAATGGCTTTCCACACCTCATTTAGGGCCGTAATGAGTAACTAATAGTCTAATTACAAGCTACTGCTCAAACAGCAGCCTCAGAGATGAATGCCCACTTATCAAAGAGCAAATGACATTACTCATTCTCTCTCTCACTCTGTCTCTCTCACTCACTTTCCATAATTGCCCCAATCAGGCTGTCATGCACTGATTATAATATCATGTCAGTTCAGACCAGCACTTTAGACCTGTCTGTTATTCCCAGCCATTCTTCCGGCAAGAGTTTGTCATTTCATATCAGTGATTCATCTCAGTTCAGATGGTAAAGGCCCTGACCACACAGAGAACCATGCATATGATTGCATAAAACAAAATGATGTCCAGCCCCAACAGACATGTGCGCATCACTATTTGTATGTTCTGCATTTCTGCACATGTAACTCTCCACTGTTAGAAATTCAGACTAGTACGGTAGCTATTGTCGACTGCACTAAATGTTGACTTGCTCTTGTGTTTTTCTTGCACTCTCTTTTGCCCCGCGCTTGTGGTCTTGTGGGGTTTCTGTTTCTGCTCTTGTGTTGCACCAGGTCCTGGAGCAACATTGTTTCGTTTCACTGTGTACTGTGAATATGGTTATAAGGAAGGTTATAAACGCTTCTTGACTTGACTGGATTTGATTTGATTCAAGCCAAAGGACTTGTGATGGATATTCAGTTTGATTCCTCTCAGATCTTCGTAAGACACTCCGGAGCCTGGAAGACCATCTGATGCTTTCATATAAACGTAAATGGCAACTCCAGAACAACGCTATAACGGTAAATTGTGGGGCTTTTCCTGAGATAATTGGGTTATTTGCTTCTCTTTGAGGGAGCAGATGGAGAGAGGCAGGTGTGCAGAGAGAGAGTGAGAGAGAGAGAGAGAGAGAGAGAGAGAGATAAAGAGGTACATAGATAGACAGTGTTGTAAGTAGCTTAATGGAGCATGACGACAGACGATCTGTGTAACAGCGAAACAATTACGGGTAAAGCATACTGAGCCCTTAAGCGTTGAAGCTGGGGTCATGGTAGCCACAGACAAGAAGCGTGAAAGGTTCGGTTTTCACTAGAAGTCACTCCTTCTCATGGCTTGGTGAGAAAGGAAATGTGCTTAGAATACACTCTGAAGGAGCACACTGCTATGCCAGCCCTTCATTACAAAGGAATCGGCAAGCTAGTGAGGCTACTTGAACTTTCCTTGACTGATACTATGTCATTCTGGATCTTTAGTTGATTTGTTTTGTTAAATAAATTAGGAGGTGTGGTAATTGACCTTCTGGTAAATGCCCAAGTGTACCCATTTCAAAAATGTGTCCAGCATGTATTTAGACTTTGGGAGGAAACTGGAGCACCCAACAAAACCCCACACAGACACAAAGAGCACACACAAAGTCCACAGAGAAAGGGCCCTTGACCACCCGGACCAGGAACTGAACCCAGGACCTTCTTGCTGTGGGACAAGACCCACTGCATCACCATACTGCCCACCGCTTTGTGTAGTGTATAGTACAGAACATTTTTAGTTGGGCAGTAAGCATTTTATTTGTCCAGAAAAACACATCATATTAATGAAGTAAGCAATTTTATGCATGTCAGTGGATTTTCTCAGCTATTTCTAAACCTCTCTTTGAGAAGCCCAGTATTACTTAGTTACTAGTTCAGTGCCTGTTTTGGCTAAGCAGAATCATTACGTAAAATTGTTTTGTAATTGTTACATGCTTGCACTACTTGCTGTGCTGAGGAAGGTACAGTGGATATGGATTAGGAGGTCCCTCAGTCTGTCAGTGTTAAAAGCAGGTTCTCAGTCAGCGGTCATGACTCCTTTTTTCTGGAAGCACTGCTGATGTGCCCAGATGGTGGGGGTGTGATTGTGATTTCACAAGCCTATACTACAACATCTCAAGTACCTAAGCTAAGAAATTCTTGTTTCTGTATTACTGTGTGTTTGGATTTTTTAAATAGCGTATGCTTTTATTTACAAGCATACACTTATATGGTTAAAACTCTATAAAATCACAGAAATGGGTTGATACAGTTTTCTAAAGTGCCTAAAACTTTTGCAAAGTACTGTCTATCCCTCAGTTCAACACGTTGGTAACATCCTTACATGTTTTCGAACATTGACAACTACCTGACTCAAAAATATTCAGTCCCTTTCCGTATACCATTTTTAACAAGTGCTTGCACATTTCTGGTCAGTTCAGCCGTACGTCACAAAATCCCAAGCGACAACCGTTCAGGGACCAATCAAGGTAAAAAAAATTCTTTGCCAGGTGGAACAGTTCTAATGTGATAAATTCACTTTTGAGTCAATTGACCTTTTTGCCTCACAAATTCTCAAATTTGGTGCGACTCCAGCATTCATTCTAAGAATCCTAGCATTGTTTCAAAAGGAAGTGATTGATGTGGCTGGAAACTGGTCTTCTAAAAAGGGGCATTAAAGCACCAAACCATTACATTTGACTAATTTAGTTGAAAGTAGCTCTGCATTCTGTTGAACTGACTCAACAAGCTCACTCTGAGATTGCTATGTTAGCTAGAGATGGGCCATGAGCGCTGTGGCCTACCCTCAGATGAGTTTCTGATCCCCAGGGCTAGACTTCAGGCCAACGCAAGTGATGTCTACAGCAATAAAGGAAGACGTGCTGATTTAAAACATAAAAGCCTCAACATTTGATGTAATCTGAGCTCAATGAGGTGGATCAACTGGCAGCCTTACACGGAGCAACCTTCCTAATCTTGCAATGAAAGAATTCGGCAAGGCTTGCGAAACGCGCTGCAATTATGAAGACCCACGTCGTTACCAGTCAATCTGAAAAACGCTGTCTGTCCAGAGTTATTTTCTCTAAGTGAGTTGTTTAATAGTTCCTTCCCTTTTAAAGTGAATTTCCTGAGTAGGATTAACTGGTATTAGTGGGTTTTAGGCCCATTTCCCAGCTCTTGTTATAAAAAGGCCTACTTTAAGACTTCTATGAAGTGTTACATTTAGAAATGTGACATATTACATTCATTTAGTCCTTTCGTTTAGTGAAGAATGCCTTGAATTGGGAAAGTATGCTGTATTTGCACTACACTGAAGTCCCCCAATGAGTCCCTCAGTATCATAAATACGCCCTAATGAATGAACTGTGAAAAACATAAAAGCTCATGTGGAGTAAAATATGAACTGTAGGCATCGGCGTCATGCTAAATCATGGAGCGCAATGCCCTCTGATCTTGATGAGGTAACTGGAATGAGCTCGTTTCCTCACCTTCACGTACACACACCTGTAATCAAACAACAGCTGCAGGTGGCTGAAAACAAAGGAACACAGTTTTTGGCGCCATGGCTTATATTACTACTGGCCTCTGTGATCGTTAGACTCGCTTCTGTCTGGGGCTGCGGATGCCCATTGAAATGAAGGGGGTTTTGGGTCACTGCCTTCGGGCTCATTAGTGACTTTTCTGTCGCTTTGGGGCTGAAGTGTTGTGTGGCCAGCTGGTATACCGGCCTCCCAAAAAGCCATCCAGACAAAGTGAGTTTTTCTGCAAGCCGAGAGAATGGCCTTCAGAAATTCCAAGGGATAATTAAGAGATTTTTTTGGAGCTCGGAAGGGGTGCTACATGGCCTCCGCCACTGCTGTTGCTGTAACTTAACGCTGTCTGCCGCTGCGCTCCAGAGCAAAGAGATCTGATAACTCGCAAGGCCCCTAGTCTGGCACAGCCTTCGGAGGGCTGCTGCTCCTACAAACCCAGCTTCCAAGTCCAATTAGTTCTGCTTGCTTTATACCCACTGGTCTGGGGTGCTGCCACAGAGCACCTCTTCACCCTTTGAGGTGGGCCAGCTGGAACATTAAACCAGAACCCAGGCACCAAACTTTTTTAAACCCAGGCTGACGTTGAAAAGTGGGGAAGGCTTGTTTTTAGAAGCTGATGAATTCATGATGATTTCCATGAGTGCATGAGCACATGAGTTATGTTTAAGGTAGCTGCAGCAGGTTAATGTGGCCTTAAACTCAAAGGAACAGTCCACAGAACTTCTACTGGCACTCTAAAGGGAAATTTCAGGTATTCACAAAACTTCTACATCTGATCTGATTTGATGTAAAATTGTAGAAAAACATACAAACATAGTTGTTCACAGGGGTGGTGATGGGAACCAGGGTTTGTCATGTCTACAGCACATGTAACAAGGGAATCTACACGTGTTTTTATATGCCGATAATAGCAAAATAGTGGGAAAAAATGTTTCCTTGTGTAATATTTGGCCTTACAGTGCCCTACATGTACCTCTCCACCATAAATGTATTTTTTTGTGTTAGGGCCAATATTAGGGGCCAAAGCCTTAATTTAGAACTTTGTATAAAACATCTCAGGCATAAAAAACATATTCAAAACCACTTTATGGTTCTGAAGTAACCATAAAGTGGTAATAGCTTTATGCAAGGTAGCTTTGAGAGGGATTCACTGTTTAAGATGTCTGCTTCCTATTACTATCACTGTAAACAATTCTGACTTGTTTCTCTCACTCAATTACTTTGTTTATATCTTCCTTATTTAACTATGCATACTTTTGGAGAAAAAAAAATAAATTATAATTCCCTTTTAAACAAATCCCAAAGTCCCAAAGGTTACTGGCCCATGAATCTCTGATTTTGGTCCATTTCCCAGAGAGATACCTGCACGCCTGCTTTTGTCATTAGTGGGAATACATGATTGAATTCAGCTGCAGAACTCATCACTGCGGGCCTCTTTGCGGGAGTCATTCCTGACTGTCATCCTTTGGCTCGTTAAGTGACCACCTTCTTAGTGCTAATGAAGTTTTGAGCAGAAGTTGGTGAGAACACAGCAGATCAACATTCCAGCAAAACTGGATTCGTCAACAATGTCAAGTACGCCGCGGTCATCCGCAGCAATGCCTCAATAGCACTCGGCATTTGTGTAAATTCAGCGATGACAGGCTGCCATATTTTATATTACTCTGGTGCTAGAAACCTGTCTGTCCCGCCAATGAATCCCCACAGACAATAGAGCCACAAAGCACAGCCTCAATAATTATTCTATTATGCATGAAGGGAGAGGGAAGGAGTGAGTCGCTGAAGGAAGGAAGACGCCACATTTGTCATCCTCTGGCTTCTCATTAGCTCGTTTTGAGGCATGCAATTAGCCCCCCGTGACACTAGCGCGTAATCCACTCAAGCTAACACGCTCGCAGCTCTCTCAAAGCTTTGTACGTGGCTGCCGATCGCTTTAACGCGTGCTAACAGGATTTGGAATGCTGATTTGTAGTCGTTTCCCCTTCACTTTACGTCTCCCCTCTTTCATGCGGCCCGCCAATCTGCCAGGTTTAACGTTGAGCTTTATTTGCTGTTTGTATGGATGTTAGTTTTGTTGGTACATATAGACTGCAAGATGCACAGCACTTACAGGAGATTAATAAAAAATAAGGTTTTGCCTCTGATCTCTGATGCTTCATGCTCCACACATGCTTGGACAGTAGACTAAACACAATGAAATGTGGCGAATGGCGCTATGCCTCTTTTGCTCTGGCTTCTTTTGGGGAAAGGAGAGGGAAAGGTAATTAACAGTCAGAATCAGTGATGTGGTAAGAAAACGAGTCTATAAAAACATGTCGAGCCGATGCCAATTATCAGCACTACAGGAGACCAAACAGAGCTCTGCTGTCGGAAATGACAGTCTGCCTTTGTGCCGGGCGCTCGTTACATGCAATCTGAAAACAGTCCATTTCCTTTAGTTACCCAGTCCAAGTCATTAGTTTATGAAACTTCAAACAAATTGGTGGTGTTACTTTTTTTGTTGTTGCTGTGTTTGTATACAGTGATCTGGTTGAATCTGAGCTGCACCTCCAGTAACAGAACTCCTTCATTATGCAGTATTGTTTTTTTTTTCTGTATTTTTTCTAACTCACTGGTGTATTTCAGTGTCATTAAATGGTTGTGATGTAAACAAACAAAGAAACTTAGATTCTGTTGTAGTGGTGTTAAATGGAACTTGGGTTGAAATGTCTACAACTCAGATATAACCATTTAATTTCAACTGTATTCTGAAGTTTTCTATGTAAAGTTGATAATTGTAAAATAGTTGCAAATAAACATTTCTTCTAGTTGCAAATAAACATTCTTCTAATTTTCTTTACAACACCCTTCGTGTACCATTCTGCTATGCAAGAATTGTAGTAATATGTTTTACGCTGACACTTTGTCTCAAAACTTTTATGAAACAATATCTCATGCATCAGCGAACATACAGCTCGGGAAAAAAAAATAAGAGACCAGTGCAAAAATGTTTAGTTTCCCAGGTTTTATCTTCTATAAGTGCAAGTGTTGAACTGAGCAGCTTTGCCTTAGTTTTTAAGAACTGCTGACAATATTTCTCCTAATTTCAAATAAATAAATTGTTCTTTAATGCATCATTTTAAAGGAAATGGCAATACATCAAAATAAGAGAAATGATGCAGTGTTTACAGAACTTGAATAATTAAAAGGAAACAAATCTCTTGTTCACTCTTAAACAAAATGGCAATAATTACCTTTGACGTACTTCTAGTAGTGTTTTACCATCCAACTGGTCACACTGCAAGAGGAGAGTGTTGATTCCAGCAGTGTTTTTATACTTTTCCTCATTAAATGAGATGCGATTCAGGTGATCTTTAATCAGTACCTCATAAAGCAGAATGAGGTGCTTGTGTAGGAATTTTTAGGACTTCAGCTGTCAATGACTTTTTTCATAACTATTTACCTATTTAGAAATTTTGAAAGATCACTGACAAACCTTATTAAGCTGGTGGGTCCAAAGGGAAAAGACAAGCTCAACAGTATTTAATCTAAGGCGTCACTTTGTACAGCACCATCTTTTGAATCGTTCTGTGGTCTAGGCATTCATCTTATAGCGCTGTTGACTTCAGCAAGACAAGGCATGTCCAGTAACCTCTATTAATATCATATAGCAAAACACAAACGCACAGTTGCCTTAGTGACATTCCATAACACTCCTATAGGCAGTTCTAGTTGGTGTTCATTGGTTTATAAGAGTCAGAAGAGTAGCACGAATCCAAACACAGCATATCAAAGATTCACCCTTGGAACGCATATTTTGGCAGCCTCTGTTTGTTTTAATTGCTGCTGAACCATTAAAAGAGAACCACCCAGTGATTTGGTGCATGGTGTAACCCGCTTGCTGTGGCAACAGTATCTCCATTTTCCAGGCAGCCCCCCTCTGGTGTTGAAATGCTGTCTGGATGCGCATATGCCTGCTTAATTAGAAGGGTTTGAACAAGGATTTTGTAAGATTAGCATGACTAGTGATGCATTTTGTCGAGGATTTTGCAAAAAAGCCGGCACATCCACTTCAACCTTGGCTTCTATCGAGCATCTAGATGGATCGTTAAGGTACTGGAAGGAGCTTGGCCCCATTTTTGATGTGTGCTGTTCATTGATTATATCTTGACTGACCAGTGCGTCTACATGCTCGAGGTTAATAAAAGGCCGCAGTAAGATAAACTTTGCTCTGTGGGAAAATGTATATGCTGGTTGTTTGTCATGGTGGCTGTGGGGGCAGGCGGTGCGGTAACCGCAGTATTCTGAAAGTCTCGAGCTCCCCATTGAGCGTCTGAACAAAAGCTCATGCTAATTAACCTTATTTGGTTCGTACACTTTCTTCTCTCCTTGCCTACTTCCCTCTCTACCTCCCTCACCATCAGCGCTCTCTAACACCCTTCACAAACAGTGCCATCAATGGCTTTTAGAAACGTCTAAATGGGTCCACCTCTTCACTTTGAATGGGAGCTTCCATTGGAGGCGTCACAAATGGAGTTTTGTATACTTGGGGTGCTGGAATTGATATTTATAGTGGAGTTACAGACTAAATTAGTACTTTTTTTATTAACATTTCTATTATGGATGTAATATTGTTTTCTATTACCTGTTATTATTATTATTAATCTATTGTTGATTGTGACAATGTCACATGGTTTCCTGAGTTTCTGGCCTTAATACATCATATCTCTCTGCCTTTACAGAGACCTCAGTGAGAACTTCATTCAGGCCATTCCCCGCAAGGCCTTCCGTGGAGCCACAGACATCAAGAACCTGTGAGTTCAACTTTAAGCATGCATCACATTCACCTAATATCCATAAATATGCATATATATACACACAGTTAAAAACAATATGCTACAAAGGGTTATTTGAACAATGTCATAAACAGAGCAACTCTTCTACAGCATTTTGCAAATAACCCATTTTATTTTTAATAGGGTAGGTGGATGGATCAGTGGATAGGTGGACATATTGATATACTGAAGATATCTTCAATTGTTAAACAGTTTTTTGTTGGAAACTACCATCAAATTTTGAACTCTCAAGTGCCTTCCGTAACTTTCATGCAGAGACACAATTAATTGCCCCTACACTGACTCCATCAATACAGGCTAATTCATCCTTGGGCGATCACAGAGGCCCATTGGGAATGGATGCCAAGTCCAAAGTGGTCTTAAGATTCACAATGACTACATCAGTATCGATTTCACCCATCAGTGCACTTGGCTCTCACCTATAATGATCTTCTGCTCAAGAGAACGGCTGTTATTACAGCACATAAGAGTAATGAGGGTGGCTTTAGATAATGGGCCATTCTGCATTCTCACCACTGTCATTATGTTCCACATGCTGGAACAGATTATACGTATTGATCTTTCTAACTACTAAAGGTGTGTGTAAATGTGTGTCTACAACCATTTCAGACAATTAAACAGATATATTTTTTACTTTCTTTTCAACTCTACAGTCAGCTGGACAAGAATCACATCAGCTGCATTGAGGATGGAGCCTTCCGTGCGCTCCGAGGACTGGAGGTTTTGTAAGTGATACCACGCTCTGGCAAACACGAACGTGAATGCACGCACACACACACACACACACACACACACACACACACACACATCTCCCAACCGCTTCCCTCTTCTCATTATCTTAATGGACCTCATAAAATTAATAGAGTCCCGTAACACTACTGAGTATAATGGGAGCAAAAGATCTGAGGTTCACCACTACTTAACCTAGAGTTAAGGTTTAATCTTAATCATGGATCGTTAATCCAACAAAGGCTGAGGAGGAGTTTAGAATATTGCCATCTTTGGGTATGCTGCTTCGTTGGTGATTGGGCGGGGTGTAGCATGATAGAGAGCACAGCAGGATTTGATTAAAATGACCTCCAGCCATGGGCACTGGAACCATTATAGCAGTCCCCCCACTTTTCAAAATCGTTCATTCCCTCACCCCCCACTTTTGCCCTCCTGGGCAACAGTCAAGACATGGAGAGCCGCCCCGTCGCATACCCCCCCCCCCCACATTACAAATGCGGCCCGTCCCCATGCCTTTAGCAGACGGCAAAATAGAATTCTGCTTCTTATTAGGAAGCCATTGCACCCCGTCAGACATCACTGAGACTTCATAAACTCACATAAGCCTGCAGAAAACATATATTTCTGAGCATTATTTTTTGAGCACCTTTTATCATTTCTGCTGGGGTTTTATTTGCTAGACAGCGCCCAGCAACGACCGACTCCCACTCCTTGTTACTCTCCATCTGCGAGAAACGGAGTGTTGCATGCCCTCCAGGGGTGTGAGGTACACAGCCAGGGACAGAGGCAGGTGGTAGAAGAATGGCAGGCTGGAAAGACACTACTTTTAGCACCAGCAGCTCTTACAGAAACGCTGCCAAGTTGGCCTCTGAGCAGTGCAGCACAAACCAGTCCAAACCTGAACAGTTGTGGAAGAGAAAGGAAAACTGATTCCAGATCAGAAGGTCTAAATAAAAAATGAGGGGGGGAGAGGGGTTGGGTTGCGCTCTCAGTCTGGGTGGCAAGATCAAGAGTTGAGTCAGTTAATGCGAATGAGCCTTGGGCAGAACGAATGGCTGGTTTTAATTGTGCCTCCTCTGCTTGATGTTCCACAGAACCCTGAACAACAACAACATCAGCGGCATACCGGTGTCTAGTTTCAACCACATGCCCAAGCTGAGGACCTTGTGAGTAACACACACATGTGCGTCACATGTACACAAATGCACACCAACCCCAAGTCACTCGAGTCACCAAATTTAACCTGTAGAAACCGCAGTAATTGCTAAGAAAAATGAATGAATGAAATGAATGGTGGAAGTACATATTCTAAACTTAAAATCAAGCTTTTAGGCATATATGTCCATATTGTATAAATAAATAATAACAAATTTCACTTAAGTGGTTGATCTTATCAGCATTTGTGAGCCAGCAGGCAAATCTAGACTGCTTACTGGCCATTGAAAGATATTCCATGTGCATGATATTAATATCAGTGCTTCTTAATTAGAGAACTGTTGATCTTGGCCACAACTGAACCCCTGTGAGTGATAATATTCACTATATGGACAAAAGTACCATTACACCAACAGGGACACTGCATTCATATACATAGACTTTAATATGGAGTTGGTCCCTCTTTGCAGCTACAACAGCTTCCACTCTTCTTGGAAGACATTCCAAAAGATTTTGGGGTTTCTGTGGGAATTTGTTCCTATTCATTCTGTAGAGCATTTATGAGGTCAGGCACTGATGTTGGACGAGAAGGCCCGGCTCACAATTTCCGTTCCAGTTCATTCCAAAGGTGTTGGATGGGGTTGAGGTCAGGGCTCTGTGTGGGACAGTCAAGTTCTTCCATGCCAAAGAATGCCACTGTCCAAAATGTCTTGTTATGCTGAAGCATTAAGATTGTCCTTCGCTTGAAGTGAGGGGCCTAGCCCAAACCCTGAAAAACAGCTGTGTCTCAATACTTTTGTCCATGTAGTGTGCTTTACTAACCTTTACACCACCAGTCTCCCCCAAGTGAATATGAAGTGCATTCCAATCGCTCTTATCTTCAAATGAATTAAGTACGGGAACCGCTGATATCCACTCACTTCCTTCAAATACTGAATCATTCCCTGTCAAACATTTCACTCCATCCTAGCTGACAGGGAAAATATTTTTCACAATGACAGATTGCAGTCATTCCAGTCTGTGAAACATTTATCGTGGCAGTTCCTTTCGCCGCAAAAGCTGATTGAAAGATTCCCTTTGGCACTTTTAAGCAGCAGAGAGTCTCGTCGGGCTCTAATCCTCCAAATTTTATGACATTTTATTTGCTTAGAGGGGTTCTTCTTTTTGGTCCACTCAGCAGGCAGCCCGGCAGCGTAGCGAAACCACTGTCCCACAATGCCTCAGGCCAGAAGACACACACTGTGTCATTCCACAGAGTCTTGGTGGGCAGCCATAGGCCACACTGGGGTTTTTACTCGCGCCAGAAACCATTTCCTCAGTTGATCTTTGGAAGACTCCGAGCAAACGGCCCCAGAAATAAATAGCCTCCCTCCGACCCTATTGTTACATATTTGCGAAATGTGAAAGCATGTCAAAAAGTAGTTGAGCGCGCTTCGCTCAAATGCTGGGGTGGAGGAATGGTATCGCAAACAATTTGCGTAGCATTTTAGCTTTCACTCGTTCATGAGAAATGATTTGAGGAAATCAAGTGCAGTTTCAGATTACAGGACATTCAACAAGATTACAGATTTGATTAATGTTTTGGGATTTGTCGAAGAAGGTCTTTAGAAAGAATAGGCTGTAATGGCTTTAGTTAATGAAATCCAGACAAAACCAGGGTCTTTTTCCCCACTTATAGGAGGACAGTGGCCATTACATATAATCAGTTTATGAATCCAAGTCCAAGCTCACTGGTATTATCCTACAACCTGGAAGACTTGATTAGAGTCTCCTTCATTATTACATAATCACTTGGTTGCTTTCGCAATCTACAAAAATGGTTTCTTGGCAAGTAAAATCAAGTAAAGTCTGGTATAAAGAATTTTTTTTCTTTATATTTTGTTTAAGTAATTTGTGGAATTTTATGTGGTGATGGTCTTGTTCCATTAGTAAATAACGTATTTTCAGCTAGGTCAGCTACTTGTCTGCCTGTGAAAATTAATGTCTTAATTTTTAGACATTAAAATGTCTAAAAATGAATCATCAAATACTAAATCAAATGATAATAATAGTCTTTTGCAATCTCATGCGAAATATTAGACATATGGACTAGATTTAAGGTATCTTCACTTGCCAGGATAAAATTCATGTGTTAATCGCAACAAATGGAGTGTAAATATGTGCTATTTTCATCCTTTTATGTTGAGCCAGATCAATAGGTTGGTTGTTGTATATTAGCATGCACAGATTTTGCGGTACGTGACTGTAAGGAGAGATTATCCTTCCCAATGAAACTTAATAGATAGAGTCCAGTGTGTCTCCCAGCCAAGGGGACATTTAGGCCGCCCTGCGTGGACCTGTGACATCTGTTATGTCCATACCTGCTAAATGTCGATCTGTTTTCCTTTCTAGCCGCTTGCACTCGAATAACCTGAACTGCGACTGCCATCTCTCCTGGCTGTCCCAGTGGCTGCGCCAGAGGCCCACCCTCGGCCTGTTCACGCAGTGCTCCTCCCCGGCCCAGCTCCGCGGGATCAACGTGGCTGAGATCCAGAAACACGAGTTCTCTTGCTCAGGTAATTAACCACCTTGCTTCACCACCTTCCCAGCTGCTGTTTTGGGAGAGAAACAATGACGATACACATAATTCAGCAACCTAGTCACATGCAAGCCTCGTGTTAACCATGAAGTCTTGATTCTGGTCGAATCGATGCTCAGAATCAATCAAAATAAAGATCAGCTCGCTGTTAATTAGAGCTCTTTCGCATTTTGGTCTCTCATGAGACAGAAATGAGTCTCAGATTTACCGACTTCATTATTGAAATACGTGAATGATGCCAATTGCAGTGTCTGTGAACTTTTACGCTTCAAGTGAAACATTACTTTAGTTGTTTATCCCATAATCTGCCCAAGAGGTGGATTCATGTTTGACAAACATACAAATGAGGAAAATGGTGCTTTTGAGTAGGAAAACCAACAGGAGCACAGAGAGTTTCACCCCCCCCCCCTCACACTTTCACACACAGTTTGGAAGCGTGTAACTCAGCATGAGCAGCTGTTGGAGATGCTTACATCTCATGTGATGCAGCAGAAAACAAGTTAATCCTTTTTTTTTTTCATTTGTCAGCAGTTTCTTGATGCAGAGACACAGGTGATCTGTCATCTTGGTTGTCATGGTGCCAACACTAGAAACTCCAACATATCAATAACACACGTTTCATGTCCGAATAAACCACTGTAAGTGTATAAAGGCCTTTCCCATGCACCTATGCCGCTGGTGGGATTGTCATCCCCCCTCAGATAAAAAAAAAAAGCTTAAAACTTTAGAACTGGTAGTAAAACGTGTTTGATTCACTGTCAGACCTGCAGGGGTAATGGAGATCCAGGTGGTGTGTTTACATTTTCCCAGGGGAAGCCATGGCTGTTGCTTCCCACCTAGTTTTATCACCTAAAGAACATGATGAGGCTGCATGAGAACCACTGTGGTCTGCAAGGTCATCACTCCTCATAACAGCAGATGTGCTCCAGAGGCTGTGACTCTGAGCTCAGATTGTTGAGGTTTAACCTTCCTGAGTGCTGCTAGCTATAGATAGAATGGCAAATGCAGGCTTAGAGGTTTGATTCCAACTTTTTAGACCTCTCACCCATGTCCATTCATGTGTTTTGATGGTGTCAGACAAAGGAGCCAAAAATACTGATAATCAGTAAAGGAGATCTGATGCCATAAAGATTAACCTTAAGAACTTTAGTAAAATCTGATTTTAACAAATATAAACGGTATGCCGCCGCTCAACCGCTCTCCGGACCCCCTCCCACTCCAGCCACTTGTGTTCGGAGACTATCCTGAAAGTTCTTGTGGGTTCCAAGGTCTTGTTTTTTTTTTTTCATTTGTTTCTAAGACCTCAAATGAAAGAAATGTAGGCATTTTTGTTCTTTATGAGCATTTGCATGTGACATCCATTTTTAAAACCCCAGTAGTGGTTATTATTAATAGTTTTTAAATTGCAGTAACTTTGGTTCTACATGACATAGGAACACCAAACAAAATCCAGCACGACATCTGACTCCTTGAGCATCAACACAAACTGGGGGAACATCCATGTAAGGAGCCATTTTGCTGTATGACGACAATTTACCATTTGTTGCGCTTCCGGCACGGCCCCACATTGCTCGTGTTCTAAGGATTAAATACTTAGCAGGTCCCAAATTGGCAGTTTTGAGGACAGGCTTTCCCTGTCTAAGGAAGCAGCTTGTGTATCCACAGAGAGCTGTTTTTCCTGGAGAATCAGAAACCAAGCTTGTCTCCTTGGCAGACCTTGGGGCCTCTAGTGAAGTAACAGTCGCTGCTCTCAGAACAGAACAGGGTGCATTTAGACAGAAGTACAGTAGGCCTCACATTCATGAGCCATAAGCAGTCGCGGCAACGGAGTTTAGGAGCACAGGGGAAACCAGCACAAACTGGGGGCTGAGAAGAGGGCCGGGCCCCTTTTAACATGCTTCATTATTTTCAAATAGGTATACCACATGACAGGACATGAACTACTCATTGACTGTGGGAGTAGAGCTATGGGCAAGCGCCACAGCTAGACAGGAGATGAGGAGTGGGAATAAGGGAAGACTGTGGGCTGTTTGAGCTGAGTTAGTGTAGGGAGAGAGAATATGAGCAAATAACATATGCTGTGGTGTCCCAACCAATGGCGTTTACAAAAACAGTTTATGCTGCATCAGCTGAGGATATACACTCCTTGGCCACTTCAATAGGTACGCCCACAATTTATAAACCTCATCCACTTAACATAATAAATGTTAAGTAAGTAGTGTAAAAGCGTTCAGGGTATCCTGTCCTGTGTTACTTGAGAAAGTTTAGTTCGCAAACATCAGGGATCCCCAACTCCAGCCAGTTCCCCTTCCTCAAACACACTCACTAAACCTGGCAATTAACAGGTGAGTGGAACTGAATCACCAGATATTTGGTACTGATTAGCGATCACCTGAATCGAATTTTATTTAATGAGGAAAAGTATAAAAAACACTACTGTAATCAACACTCTCCTGTTGCAATGAGACCAGTTGGATGGCAAAACACTACTAGAAGTACATCAAAGGTAATTATTGCCATTTTGTTTAAGAGTGAACAAGAAATTTGTTTTCTTTGAATTATTCAAGTTCTGTAAACACTCTTATTTTGATGTTTTTGTTTGGAAATTAGGAGAATTATTGTCAACAGTTCTCAAAAACTACAGCAAAGCTTGCACCTATAAAAGATAAAACCTGAGAAACTGAACATTTTTGCAGTGGTCTCTTATTTTTTCCCGGAGCTATATGTTGCAGAAATGTAAAAATGAAACGTCTTCTGTGGTGTTTTGAGCTGTAGCATGTTGACTTAACCAGCGGTACCTTGGTTGGAAGGCCAAATGGGCCACATGCCACTCTTCCAGCTAATTGTTGCTTTAGAGGATAAATAGGAAAATTAACTGAAGGATATGGAGAGATCTAGATATTTTCCAGATATACAGCTGCATGGTTGCCCATCATACTCTTATCTGTAATAGATTTACTGGAGTTTTAAAACAGTATCTTTGTAGCTCAGTGTCTTGTGAGATTGTGTTGAAACACATCCTATAATCAAGGAATATTCATCTGCTCCCAAACACACACACACACACACGCACACACACACACGCGCGCGCACACACAAACAAACTTACACTATGTCACCAGAGGCCTGACCAGCACATGAACTCACAGTGTAGAGATCATTACCGAGTGACTCGCTGGCACATAAATGCATGTTGGCTGCTTTGCTGTGAGGAGGTGTGTGTGTGTGTGTGTGTGTGTGTGTGTGTGTGTGTGTGTGTGTGTTTGTGGAGCATGCACGCACAAGACGACACCTGTGTGGGATTTAGGGTGGGATGGAGGGGTGAGCGGGACACATGGTGTTGTTAAGATGGAAGCTAGCGGAACTCTCCAACTCTTTGGGCTTCACGGCCGGCTGCCCTGGTCCACTCTACATTTCCGCTTTAATCCTTTACGGCCGACAAGAAAAAGTCATTATTTCTGCAGTTTAATCCACTCTTCTCTGGAAAGAAAGCTGTTGAGCCATTTCATTGTCAAAATGTAAAGAACGTTACCTGACATTCATCAAAATTCAGCGTTTTTTTCTTTAAGCAAACGCATGACCATGATGTTTTGTAATTACCTGGACAAAATAAAACCACTTTACAATACGACTGCAGGGTTTATGAGAGGAATGGTTATTAATTAGGTTAGAAACTGTAACTACTCATGAAAGATATTATAACAAATAAAATAACCTGTTTATTGGCACATAGTGAGCTCCCATTCATCTATACTGTTAAAATTCAGATTTCATATTTGTTTATCATATTATAGGTCACTTCTGTCCTGTCCATTCGTATTATATTCTTGGATAATTAAGGCATTGATTGCCCAATTAATAATAAACTCATTTTAACCATTCATTGTCCTTCTTATAAGTTTCTTCTTGTAAAGTGGTATCATCCAAACAATATATGAGTTCAGATGCTGCTTTTCTTGCTAACCTAACATCCTATACATTTCCGATCTCTACCTTCCAATTCCTGAAAAGTTTTCACACCCCACCACCACCCAGTCTCCTTGCTGTTCTCAGTCCTACCTACCTGTTCATTCAGAGAGGGTCAGATCTTCTAGGTAAAAGCAAAAACTGCTCTGGGTTCTCCAGAACGGCCCATGTTCTCAAAGTTCTCTCTCCCTCTACAGTCATACAGTCTCTTTTCAGATAACAACTATACACTGAAGTCAAGGTCTAAACTAGTAAACAACCCTTTAATGACCTGAACTGTATACAATAAGTGCCATAATTCCCACTGGTGAACAAATTGAATTTGGTTCCATAGATTTAAACCTACTCAGAAACAGCACACTGTACATTATACTGCCATAAGGAAACAAATATTTCATTTAAAGGCTCCTACCAGAATGTCTCTGTTTGTGTAATTTATCTCCAAATCGTATTACCTTCCAAAGATATGGCGGTTCTTATCTCAGAGCTCTCAAAGGCACTGTACATTATCATTTCTCCTATTGTTGTTTGTTCTGTTGACGTCCAACCGGCTCCTTACTGCTATATCTACATGATTACTAATCTATCGAGTCGGCCAAATGCGAGGCCTTATGAGGTTAAATGGCTGTAATTAAGGCAATGGGCCATGAGCCTGTGCCAGGAATTTCACTGTGCAATGCTTTAGCGTATTGCTTCAGTCAACGCGGTCCAGACGTTTCAGTGAAGAGTGTAGACCAGGCAGAAATAGAAAGAGCCAGAAGGTCTCGGCAACATGTGTGTAGTTCAGTAACTCAAACCCATTTACATCCGATTTGCTTGAAACTCTGGTGCCAGCCAAAATTCACCTTCATGCTCTCATGAACTTCTGATAAAGGGGCATCTCAGGGTTTGGCGCCTTTCGAGGTGCCTTCCGCAAACCCCCCGCCATCATTTTCTAATTGCTGAGACCACTCAGGCTCCTTTTCCTTCTCTCTGTCTGCCGGATGAGTTTCTCTGGTTATGAATTAACCAGCAGGCAGCCTCGCCTGCCTGCAGCTGGCACAACCAGAACTCTGGGAGAGAGAGAGGGAGAATGAGAGAGAGAGAGAGAGAGAGAGAGAGCGAGAGAGCACAAGGGGGCAAATCAAATATTCATTGGCCAAAAGGCTCCAAAGAACCAGATTTGTAACACAGCACAAATCAGCCCATTTTAAAGTCTGTTTTATTCGTTTTCTGGGTTAGACCGTCGACGGGGTATCGGATGCGTCGCCTTTTTCTTTTGACAGCGACAGAACTCACTGAAAAAGGTATCAGGAGAGAATGCAGAGAAACGTTTGTTCTGTATGCAAATCGGACATTTCAAATGTAAGGGAGAAGCGCTGACTGGGTGCATTTCAAAGTCTTCCTTCAGGTTGTGCAACAGTGCTTGCTGATGCAGAACCCCGTCAAGGAAGTGTATCAGTGCACTATGTATCAGTGCACTATGTATTACTAGGCAGGGAGTGACATCAGAGGCCATTTGATGGGATGCGTCCTTGGAATAACAGCGGAAACTCTCTCTGAAGCAGAGTGGACTGACATTCGCGCTGTTCTCTTCTTCCCCTTTTTTTTTAACCCACCCAGCTCACTGTCAGATTCCTTGCTTCATTCTCATCTGTGAGTCAATGGCATGTATTTTTAATCAGCTGTTGTAGACATCTTTGCCACTCTTGTGACAAAAAGGAAGGAGGCCATATCTTATTTTTTCAGCTTCTTGTCAAAGCTGATGAGCTTCAGCAAAAGCCTCCCTGTGCAAAACTAAGCAGGACCAGAAATCGGCTTGTTCCCTTATGTGTGTCTTTAAGGACTAACAAAACTCTCTCCACAGAATTCACACACCCTGTTTTTGCTTTTTTTTACATATGAAACACTTACAAATCAAATAGATGAATAAATAAAATGTGATATATATTTAACCATAGACTCACCAGCACTGAAAATAGAAAATCTTTCCTTTCCACCGCCATCAGACTCCTCCTGTCACACATCCAAACAATCTGTGCAATAGCTTAGTGCTGCTTTATTGGGCTATTTCTATTGGGGATTAAATCATTATCATTATGTGCATTATGTCTTATTATCATGTGCAATATTGTTCCATGTGCAGTGTTGTGCAGTTTTTTTATTGGGTGCTGAAACCTTATCAGTATTTGCAATATCTTTTTGTGTGCAAGGGTCCTACCATGTGAATCTCACGACTTAGGTCAAAAAACGTACATTCTACTGATCTGTCCTATGTGCAATAACACGCTACTAACCACCATTTGTGTTATTGGTAATTCGCTTAACTGTTATTTACTTATCTATAGTATTTATGCCCAGCGTGCCCAGTATATATCATTGTGTATTTCATATTGATCATTTTTCTGCACATTTTTTATTTAGATTTATTCAGACTTTACCTTTAACTTTGCCAATGTTTGCAGGTCATTCTGAAAACTCCGGCCCCCAGTCGTGCAATCTTGCTGCTGGCTCCTGTCCTGCCATGTGCACCTGCAGCAACAACATAGTGGACTGTAGAGGCAAAGGACTGACAGCCATCCCTGCCAACCTGCCCGACAGCATGGCTGAAATGTGAGTATGACCTGAGGATAAACTGCTAAGGATGCTGTTGTAGCTGTGCAGAGCTCATGATGAGCATATCATTACTAACTTATAGATTAGTGGCCTGAATGAGAAGCAGAAATGATGTCATGCAAGTGCTGAGTCTGTTTTTTTTGGGCTGTTCCTAGAATTGTGGTCATCACTAGTGTCAGACCACCAGCAGAGAGGGTTAACACAGAATAATAAATATTCAGAAACCGGAGAAATAGGCAAGCAAGGGCAATAAGCAGAAGCAACAGGATACTGAAAACCAGGAAAGCTAAGAAAAATGGATATTTGGGATTGAGGAAACATAGGAAATAGGAAGCATGGGGACATGAGACAAAGAAATTCTAAGAAATATGCAAGGCTTTAGAAAGGGACATGCAATGCAATGCATTTCGAAAAGCCAGTTTAAGGAATAAGAGACAGAAGCAGGTCAGAGACAAGGTGGAAACAGAAGAATGAGTGCAGGGGATGCAGATGGTGCCCGAGCTCTACAAAAATTAGGTTCTCTTTGTGGCGAGATGAAAAATTAAAATCTAAGTTAAAATTAAATGCTAAAGTTAAATGCTAAAGTTTATATTGCATATATGACAGAAGTTGGAAAGGTCAATTTAAAGTCATATCTAACACTATTGATTACATTTTTTATTATTGTTTATAATAATATATTAATGATACAAATGAATAATATTTATCAAATATTATTATATATTTACAACAACCACATGCTCTGGTAAGAATGAACATCCTGCTACGACACATTAACACAACCATGCCATTAACATGTAATGACAAATGTCATATGCTGTCATGAGCTGTCATGACAGATTAGGTCCATTAATATAATACTGTCATGTTGCCATTATCTGTAATTACCATGACAGACGCAAAGTTAGATATACAAATTTGTCACATGGTAATTCAAGGTCATGACATCAAATGTCTGTTGTGACAATTAGCAGTGATGGCAACAAGATGGTTACATTAATTGAACTAATCTGTCATGACAGTTTATGATAGTATGTGACATCAGTCATGACATGTTAATGGCATGGTTGTGTCAATGTTTTGTAGCAGGATGATCATTGTTAACAAAACGTGTGGATAGTATTTGCTACATGATTGTTAGTTCTTAAAATAAATACATAATGTAGTATATAATAGTATATTATATTTCCAGTATTATGCCTGCGTCTAGTAAAGTGTTAACTATGATTTACAGCCAAAAAAAAGTAACTATGTCATCATGGTAATCATAAGGGCATCATGGTAGCATTTCCTGTAGCTGGACGAAAGTCCTTCAGGAATAGCGCTCATATCCTGGGGAGCAGCCGAACTTTGGATCTCACTCATCGGCCCGCGCACATATCCAAACCCAAGTGCTGGGTGGCCATGTTAACAGCTCATTCATCCTTCGACTGCCTGGCTGTTACAAAGGAAACCGTCAGGCGGCCTCACTGGAGAGCCTCACTCTATTGGCACTATCGGCGGCAACATAAAAACTGCCTTGACTAATATCGCCTTGGCTCACTCTTAGCACTTTCTTGGCTACTAACTCATCCTCGAGTTCTTCTTTCATTTATGTCGCTGTGAGAAGTCTCGGTATAGGTGTTGAAAAAATGTCGCTTCAAATGATGCTTGAGTAAAAATCCTAAACCTTTCATTTCAGCTTTAACTGCACTAAATGTTCTTCATCTTCCTGGGAACCTGCAGTTTAGGGGTACACGATTTTGCAATTGCGTTCTATATTAATAATTGTTTTTATTATATATGCTATAACAGCTTAATGCAGATGTAAAAACTCTAAACTAGACAACAAAATGTTTTTGGCCGCTACAAGAACTAATAATTGTTCATGGAAACCCCCGCACATTCATGGAAACTGCAGATATCCTCCGCATTTTTTTTTGTGTGTTTGTGACGTCTAGCCCTCAGATGCACCTGAACGGAATGAGCCTCTGCTGCTCAGCATCTGACTGCCAAAGAAAACACGTGTGCATAAATTACAGTACAGTCTATATGGTGGTAACAGTATTTTACATTCTAGCACTGCAGGGGACAGCAATTCAGTGATAATGTATTAAGCTGAGTTTAAAATGAAATGAAAGTGTTTTGGGAGCATGTTTGGGGGCATATTCAGGGTTTAGATATAAAAATAGGCATTTTTAGACATTTTCTTTACCTCATCACAAATTTGCAGTTTTTCACTATTCGCGGGTGCTCTTGGAATGTAACCCCCACAATTGTCGGGGGTTTACTGTATTATACTGTTTTGTTTATTTATTTATTTATTTGTTTGTTTGTTTGTTTGTTTGTTTGTTTGTTTATTTATTTATTTATGCATCCATTTCATCTGCGGCCCAGACACTGCAAAGTTGCAAAGACTGATGTAAACTGCCAACTAAAATCACTGCACATTTCAGAATATTCTCGTCCATGGCTATCCCTGTTTCTGTGTAACCCTTTTATGGGTCCAATGAGAAACAAGCAATTTTGTTTATCAAGCCAAATTCTAGTAGCAAATATGTACACTGAATACACTGAGCTAAATTCTAGTAGCATGCCTGTCATTCCTAAGCAGCAAAGAACACAGAGCCTATCAGAGCCAGAAACTACCTTTGAACGACCTTGTTTTTTAGAAGGTTTTTTCCTTTAGAATTTAGCTGTAAACTGCTAGTGGTTAGTGAACAGGATAAACTTGTATGTTTGTTGCGTTGTGCAACATGTGAGTTTGTTTAGGCCATGCTTAACACTCTTCGACTGTTTGGTTTGTAGCTGGTCAAACAGTGTGGTCCTGTTCAAGCGGACGGTTCTCAAAACCTACATGGTCTGGTTTAGAAGATTTTATATGATGTGTTCTAATGAACTATTTCACATATTCATTTCCACATAAATAAAATGCTTTGGCTTGTCTCCTGGGTTGTTTGTCCTGCCATTGTATTTTAGCCATAGCTGCTCACAGTCCCTACAGGGAAGGAGAAAACTATTGTGTGAGATAAAGCTCTGTGAAGTAAACACATCATATGGAAAGGTATATTTTTCAGTCTATTTGTGTTGGGACATACTTTCAATAGTAATTTCTTTTGTTACCTGAATGATTCTGTAGCAGAACAGACTAATTGGATATTAGGCCAAAAGCTTGATTCAGAGCTTTATTGCATCCCACTCATGTCTGCTTTCAGAGGGATTAGCTCCGTTTAGAGGTGAACAAAAGCAAAACTTCTCCTTTCGTCTCATTAAAACGGAGAGAGTGAAGTGAACTGGTTTCTGTGTTTTAGTTTCTCGGAAAGAGCCCATTTTAAAAATACACACACACAGCATGGTTGTTCCTTAATAACCCTGACCCATTTCTGGAGCTTTGGCAGCGTCGTTCAGAGGGGCACAAATTTTTCGAGGTGGCATGGGAATCCAGAAAGGGGGGGTTCATGTTTGAAGTGGCACAGCGGTGGTCCCTCTTCTGTCCAGCCACAAGGCCTCATGGGGGATCCTCAGCCCCATGAAAAACATACACACACACACACACACACACACACACACACACACACACACACACACACACACAAACGCCACTCTTGTACAGCCTGAAGTTTTAAGACTCTCTGTTTAGGTTGCATTCAGCCAGGTGTCTTCATTTTCTGGCCTCCAAAAAAATTGCTCATCCATGCCAGTTCTGGAGATTAGTTTGTTTGTTTCAGTGACCTAAAAATATGTCTTCACTGAAAAAATGATAGGATTCTTCCTCATTTTAACATAGTAGGTCAACTCAAACAACTGCATACGTTAGATACGATATATGTCCAAAAGCATTCAGACTGACCTTCTAATTAATGAATTCAGCCAGAAAATTGGATTTTCCTTAAAATCTCTGTGATCTGATTACTCCAGAGCTTTGCAAACACCAAAATCTCTTCAAATCAGGTTTGAGCCACTTTCATATTTGATCCAAGATCAAATATATGCCTGATGCATGATCATGCAATTACAATGAGAATGGCTAGATGTGTTTTATCTCAGAACAGTTCGCTGTGCATGTGCATCATCATCATCCAGGGTCAGCAGCAGATAACGTACACCATGACTGCGACTTTTTGCGAATGCGAGTCAATTTGTGATTGGGGTATATTCTCATTAACGACAAGGGATAACTACCAAGCAAAATAATTTTAAAGGATTAGCAAAAAGGTTGCAGCTAAAAATTGGAAATATACAGAAAATCTGTATATCTAAATTTGAGCAGAAAAGTCAGACATAAAAACCAAAGTTTGGGAGAAAGATCAGACCCAAAAATCTGAATTTGGGCAAAAGGGTCAGACTCCAAAAATCTGAGCACAAAGATTCTGAGCACAAGATCAGATCAAAAATTGGATCTGAGCAGAAAGTTCAGAGCAAACATTCATAATATACCCAAAGGATTGAAATTTTGCTTGCAATGTGAACATTGCCTTAGACTTCCCAGATCTTATGAGTCCTCATAGAATCCACTGCACCCCATAACCCCACTCACCCAGTGCTCAACTAGTCTTTTCTCCTTCTGCATTATAAAATTGGTCAATTACAGCAGGCTTTCGATTTCTCCGAAAACAGCCTCACTCGCCCAGTGCCCTCATAACCAGCGAGGCAGTCATTATTTTTCTGCTGTAAATTCTAGGTCTGGGCCTTTTTGTGGGTGTGTGTTTTCACTGTCTGTGTTTATTGTAGATTGGAGATTTTCTTAGAAGGTTGCTTTTTTTCATACTTTTTGAGGGTTTGCTGTTTTGCTATTGTTCTTTTGTTTTTGTTGTTTTTTCTTCAGGGTGCGATAGCATGCAGCAAAAGCATCATTAGTGTGTCTCTTATTATGTGTTTTTCTGCTCTGACCACATCGTCTGTTTTAATTAGTTGGCTGGAATCATGCCTGACCCCGCCAGGTGTGACCAGCTGACGTTAATGTCCTCCTAACAAACTCCTGTTCAGACCTGATAAACAGCATGGCATGGGGCTGTTTTGTAATAATGTTTCTTTTTTAAACAACCCGTTTTCAGAGGCCCTGAAATTGATTAAAGCACAGGTTGTCTAGGGATGGGGGGGATCAATCCACCGTCTTTGCAGGGGCCTCGTTCTGACCCTTAATCGATTTCAATCTGCCATTCTCTAAGCTTCCATATTCATCACCTGATCCTGATGTCGTGACAGAGCTTAAAGTCACCGTGAGTATTGATTTTGGAATGGTGGTGATGGTGGGCGGGCTGGAGCACTTTGTCTCCTTCTCTGTTGCAAACAAACACACACACACACGCACGCACGCACACACACACACACACACACACACACACACACACACACACACACACACACACA
>JBBIGA010000083.1:2585944-2613481 GCA_037576975.1 Alestes dentex
GCCTCTTGAGTTAAGCTGCTCAGACCAGCTTATTTTAAATTTGTCTATTTTTTGATGTCACAAAACCAACGCATTCAAAGATATTTTCCTGTTCATCCTATAGCAGCTTAGTTCCACCCGTTTTAACACTGAAGTCATAAGGAGTATTGAAAAGTCAATGTTAGGGGAAACAAATAAAAATGCTGTTTCAATTAAATCAAAGTTAATTTAGAATTTTTAGAATTCATATCAAATATAAAGATCAAATCTCAAGGCAAAAATGCTTAAAATTATGTAATAAATATTAAATGTACATCATTTAATAACTTCTTGTTTTTACCATTTTATTTAAGTCAAACTTTTGAGTGACAGAGGAAGAGTGCTCTCGGGAGCCTCTCTTCCTGGCCCCTCTTCAAGGGAGCTAGCAGCCTGGTGGATGGCCGCTGCCCCTTCGAGAGAGGGCCGTGGGCTTGCTTCGTTTATTAAAATCCAATCAAGCAGAGGAGAAAAGCCCTGTGCCTTATTAATAACCCCACCTCTGAGACAGCCTGCAGCCATGCCTGGGGCTACAGGGTTCAGGCTGCCACGTAAGATGCATAGGCTGGAATGCCCACAGAAGCCCCCTCGCCCGCCAGTGGCAGGTCGATCTGGTGTCAGTTTGAATATGTGCTGACTGTATCCTGCCTGTGTAGAAGCCAGTCATGTGTGGCTGATGTTCCACTGGTGCTACTGTCTTGGGGTAGAATGGGAGAGGGGGGCAAGTAAAGGTCAGATCACTCATAGATTATCTGTGTTTGCTTGTCTTTTGGCTTCTTTCTCATTTTCTTCCCTTTTTTTGTCTCTCCCGCCGCTCACAGAGACCTCAGTAACAACCAGATCTCTGAGATCGCTCCCGACGCCTTCCAAGGTCTGCGTTCCCTCAACTCGCTGTAAGTGTGTGTTACTTGTCAAAGCACGTTTGACGCATTTATCACAAAAGACAGCGAATCCTGAGCAGCCCTGTCTTCTTGTGTATATCCAAGTAAACACATCTAAACTCATCTAGAGTGTATAAACAACCTTTTTCTGTTTTAAGTCTGTAACACTTTCTAAGAATGTCATGTCTATAAGACCCTATGAACACATTCATGAATTGTAATACATTCATAAACCAAAGAAACTCATCCATGGATGTACAGATAAGCACAAACCATTGCATAAAATGTCTGGATGTGGGCTGCAGTGTGTGCTTACGATGCACCTGAGTGTAATGTTTGATGGACTAAGGCTACAGTTTATCCAACAAACCATGAACAGCCCTGCCCACTAACTGCATGCATGGTTTAAAAGTGAGTACAAAACTGAAAATGACAGCTCAGTGATGAAGAGATAGTGGTGTTAATAAGTAGGGTTTTTTTTCCACCAATCTACAGTGGATAAATAAATAAATCAATTGAATTTGTAAAATGATAGCACTGCACACTGCAACCACATCATGCCATATACTGTGTGGAGTCTTTTCACATAGGCACGTATGATCCTGAGAGTTTACTGAAAGATTCTCTCTGCTTGTTTTCGAGTCTTATGCCTCCAGTTTGGCACTCTATCTGCTGACATTGTAAAAATAGGTCTTTCAAAAACACATCTTTTGAGACCCTAGCACAAGTTTACACATGGTTTTAAAAACTGGAGGATAATCAATGCAAAACCGAGTTTCTCAAACTTTAATAAATCAGGCAGACTATGTAATCAGATGCACATGTCGTATCTAGACCAGCTTATTTGGATGATCCTAACACATTTTGCCAAGCTGTCCCTTTAAAGCATATGGAAGAGAAGCATATTTTACCAAGCACATGCCCCATAAACTGAACATTTAGACTCATCTGCCATGATTTGCACATTAAACTGGTGTAAAATGTTCACTACATACGCCCCCCCAGTCCCACTGACAATATAATGTTTTATAAATAGTACTCCTGCTAATAATTTATAATGCATAATAAATGGTCATACAAATAATGCATTTCTTAGACACTCAGGAGGGCATTATAATCTGTCATGAATGGGTCCATAGACATTCATAGAAAGTGTTATCCGAATATCTCTCCACACAAATTGTTATGTTTGCTGGAAATATCAGTACCAGATGTGTGCTTGGTTAAGGCTTTGTTTCTGTCAGAGTGAAAGCCGTGTCTCTGATCCACAGGGTCCTGTACGGGAATAAGATTACCGAGTTGCCCAAAGGAGTGTTTGATGGGTTGTACGCCCTCCAGCTGCTGTAAGTTTGAGTCCTTTCGGAAGGGCGCGCTTATATAACGACCACAGGCCCAGATAGGGTGCGATAAACCTATAACGGCACGCATGCCGAATCAATATGACTCAATTCAATTTATTGCAAGCGTAATCTAAAAAAGTGTTTACTCTTTGTCCTGTTTGACCCACTCTCATCAATCTCTCTCTCTCTCTCTCTTGCTCTCTCTGTCTGTTTTTTCCTGTCATCTCTCCGCAGTCTTCTGAATGCCAATAAGATCCACTGTGTCCGTGCCAATGCTTTCCAGGACTTGCAGAACCTCTCTCTGCTGTCGCTGTATGACAATAAAATCCAGACCCTGGCCAAGGGCACCTTTGCCTCCCTGCGTGCCATTCAGACTCTGTGAGTGCCGGCTTGCCACCAATTCCTCCGTGCTCTGCTGGTGCTCCCTCTCTGGGCTTCAGATGCACGCACGACGCCATAGTGAACTGTCTCTGATCTCTCTGATACACTCACACTCACAGCACACACACACACACACACACACGCACACACACACACACGCACACACATACTCATACTTATGCCAATTCACGTTCATGGGAAACGCCGATGGAGCAGAAACATGACATATTCCATTTTCTCCACAGTGATTCCAATACACTTTTATACACTTGGCAAGCACTGTGTTTTTCCTCAAGTACATTACAAGTCAGGAGTTTAGATACCTTTTCATATATGTTCTGTAGCTCCAGGCATGAAAGAGTTCAGCAAATATTATACCTGGTCATTTATTTATAGAGGAAAATGATCCAAAATGACAAAAATATGAACTTTAGAAGAGCAGTGGCTTTCTCCTTGCAACCCCGCCATGAATGCCATTCTTTCTCAGTCTTCTCCCGATAGTGAACATTAGTGGGAGAGTCAGTTATTAAAAACTCTAATTGCACTTTCAAATTCACTGCATATCCTAGAAGTTTGCCTACTTTTGCCACTCATAGATGTGGAATATTGGATCATCTTCTCCAATAAATAAATGGCTGTGTATAATATTTTTGTCTCCATTGTTTAGTTGGGTTCTCCTTATCTACTTTTAAGACTTGTGAAACTCTAATGATGTCTGAGGTCATATTTATGCAGAAATTTAAGCAAAATTACAAGGTCTATTGTATTTTCACCTTAAGTGTAGCAGTTTTACAGTGACTCCCTCACCAAAGAGCCCTGGCATGGAGCTGCTGATGCTGTTTTCAGTTCAAAACAGCTGCCTCTTACCTGGTGAATCATAGTTGCACTCAGTCCAAACTGTTCAACACATTGCTCCCACCCACTCTAAAATCTGATTGGTTAATGTCACTTTGGAGTTATATTGATAGTTAATCTGACATTTATGCCCTTCTGTCTAGCTTCTAAATGCCTAACCAATAGGAGCGCTCGCTTGGCTGTATTTACCTGAATACCATAATAGTGTACAAAGAAACATATTTTTGAAATAACATTTGAAATCTCACAGGAACTCCAAAAGTGCCTCCAAATAATATTTTCAGAACTGGCCACAAATTACCTACCTATATTTCAGAAACAAATGTCATGCATTTAAACACAGGTTTTTAAACCAAAATGTATTTTCAATTATGATAAACACACATAATTAGGGTGCCCCCTCTTTTCACTGATATTGTAGCTCAAAAGTGCACTTTTAAAGGGCACTGCCACTGTAAAACATGTCGCAGCACACTGTGTTGTGTTTACAACTGTAACCCTATCTAATAATACAGCAATGTAGCGGGGATATGATGAGCATCATAAATCATTCAGCCTGGTAATTTTAGCCTTACAGGCACGTCAAACAAAAGCCCACACTCCTCCTGCCTTCCTTAACTGTTCTCCACCCGGTGGAATAGGAAGAACAATACCCCACAGCCCACACACTTTGAACTCATCTCTGAACTAAAGTCTGCCATGTTCCTTCTCTTTATACTGCCTGTAGAACATTTTAATGGTGTTTGGCACCAACACCAGCTGAGATATCAGTGGAAATGTCGTTGAACTGCATGCACACACACAGACGTGCGTTCATGATTTTGTTCTTTCCTACCAAAAGTGGCTTGGAAAACAATAAGGCAAATCAGACGACACCTAGAAAGGATGAAGAGAGCCATTTTAATTCCACTGGGTTAAAACGAACATTATATTTAGACCAAAGTCTGGGAGACGACTTTAAATAAACAATGGGCCCCCTTGTCCACTGTTTGCATTGCTCTGGATTTAGATGCGTAGCTCAGATGACCACAGCTATGGTTGGTGCATTGCTAGCACTCGGGAATTCCCAGCTACCGTGTGCCACCTCTTTAAACTCTACCACAACAAGCACGGAAGGGGAAGAGGTTTAACAGCCACTAGAGCATTATCAAATAACATGAAAATACAATGCCTAGCCCTCTCAGCTGGAAACTCCCACAGTCAAATGACACGTTTTGTTGATTTTCTAAGTGAAAATAACTTAATATAGGGATTTTTAGTGCAAACATTTACATAGGCTGTATTTTGCATTTGATTTGTTTCCAGTGTCTTCATGTTCACCAGATTACAGTAAACAGTAACTATCCATGTCTTTGTAGAAATTGTGCCCATAATTATATTTTCACTCAAAACATGTCATTTGACCAGGGGCATCCAAACTTTTGCTTACACACTTTTACTTTGCTACTTTCCTTAATGCGAGACTGTTGCAAAGGGTATGTTGTCTACATACATGACTGTCATGTTGGCACATAGACTTCTCAGAAAATGAGTCTTCATCAGCATCTACTTATCAGTTACCATCACCCATCAGACATAAAAAGCTACTGTGCAACTGAATTATTCAACAAACACCAGTACTGAAACGGTAGTTGAAACCATAACCTGAATAGGTAAGTCCCACATTAATGCCATCCACGTTGGTGCCTGTGCTCAGTAAACCTTAAGTCAAATCAATAACCCTTACAGATGCTCAAATATCCAAGTGAGTCAGATGGCCCAACCCTCAGGTGAACTGACATGTTTTGCAGTGTTGTGTGATGGAGCTGTTTATCTGGCTGCTAAGGTCTTATCTTTGTCGATTCCTCACCACAGTCATCTGGCTCAGAACCCTTTTATCTGCGACTGCAATCTCAAGTGGCTGGCTGACTACCTCCGCTCCAATCCGATCGAGACCAGCGGCGCGCGCTGTGCTAGCCCTCGCCGCCTTGCCAACAAACGCATCGGCCAGATCAAGAGCAAGAAGTTCCGCTGCTCTGGTAAGCCCCGACTTTCCTCCTTACCCATTCTGCCAAATCATGCAACCCCCTGCACACGCCCTCCATCTCCCTTTAACATGCATTCCATGGGATTGTCGTCATTGCTAAACTGAACAGCGCTGCATCTAACCACCCCGTCCCAGACTAATCGATGTGCTTTCAGACAGCGAAGAAAAGCGATCTGCCTTTTGTCTCGGGAAGGAGCGAGTGAGTTGTGGTTGGGGACTTAAACAAAGGGCTCTGTGCTGTTTTTTTTTTTTTTTCTTGGCCCCTCCTACTTACATTGTTCTTCCAAGTCACTTTTTTTTTTTGTTTTATTAGCCCATTGGCATCTAATGTTTCTGGTTTCACGTAGAAGCCACAGAAAGCTGACATCAACCAGCTATGGCATTGAGTTTCTTACAGACGCATACACACACACACACACCCCCAAAATCTCCCCACCCCCCGCACACCCCACTCCAGCAACACCACCAAGCGCTTTCTATTTGGCCTTAGAGTCTTAGAAAAGGGTTAGTGCTGCAGCTTTGCAGCCTGGCACATATTTCCCCAGTGGTTCCACTAACAACTGTCTAATCCGGTCTGGATGGGCCCATCCCTGTAAACACGGTCTCAGAGCGCAGCCTTAGTCCGAGCAGCAGCAGCTGCCAAAAATGCTATTATTTATGGAACAGAGACCTTCAGGCATGCCAGTTTGCCTGTGCTATTCTCCAAGGCCTGAAGATTACACTATTAGGTTGCCCCGGACTTAACTTTTGACTTAATTAATTAGTGATTAAGCTGGCCTCACAAAGCCAACTTACTGTTCTTTGTTTTCTTTTTATTCCTATTTCCAGATCATGGCACATGACTGGAGGGCAGCGTTCATAAGGCTGCATGAAGCCTGCATAAGCCTTTCATGGCTACCAAATATAAATGTACATTTACATTTATAGAGGCTAATTCCAAAAAGCATCAGAGGTGAATTAACATCAGAATTTTCTAAAGCAGCCCTGATGACAACTTTCTCTTTTTGGCCTTTTTAAGTGTTTATGTCGTTCAGCTGTCACACTTATATAGATCTCGTGTAGCCTTGCAAATGCAAGCAATATGCATTAATTTCAGTATTTTTATGATACTACATTCAAACAGTTTTTTTGCAGACATTGCACAAGCATTCAGTCTTTATCCACTATATGTATATATATATATACTTTTGGGACCAGTTCAGTGTTTGTTTTTCATACAGTAATCTTTTAAAGAACACATGATGGAATGTTTTTAAAAAGATGGGAAAAAAAATGGTAAATGGAAATTTAAAATCAGCAGATGGTTTCTTAATGAGCACCTCTAAACCCCATCTATAATCTCTTTCTTACCGCAGCAAAGTCTGATTTTACCCTTTATAAAAGGCCTATTACTGTGTAATTACATTATTATTACTATAGCCGTTTAACCATGACCTAAAACTCTAATGTTTAAACAGCATATATTGTATTTTCAACATTAATGTTTTAGTATTAAAACAACCAAATAGACTGTAAAAAAGTGGTGTTTTTACTTGCACGAGTTAGTAAACGTGGAATAGTACGGAACAATAATCGGTGTGTTATTTCGAAAAATATATGTATTTTTTTTGTTTTTGCGCAAGCAAAACCCGTCCCATGCAAGTTAGTTATTGCTGTCTAATAAGTCAAACCAAAAGACTGCTCAGCTGACAGCACAGTTCACGTCGTCCGCCTAATACTGCGACCATTTGACTGCCCCTAACTGATGTCACTGCTTTCTCCTTCTGTCTCCATCACAGCCAAAGAGCAGTACTCCATTCCAGGTGAGTGGGCTTCAACATTCCCTTCCCTTCTTGTTGGCTTTCTCTTTCTCTGTCTTTTGCGGCCTCCCCCTCCCTTCCCACCAACTCTCAGTCTGTCACTTCATTGCAGCGCATCATAGACATTCATTAAATGATGAATGGCCTTCATAAGTCCGTCTCTTGAATCAGAATTGGCACAAAATGAATACTTAATCAGACCACTTGTGATGGCTTTTTGTCACTTCTGAAGGAAGTTCTTTGCGAAAAGGTAAGTCAGTTGCTCCTGCAGCAGTTTACTATGAGGGGAGTGTGGTTGTGGTTGTGGTGGTGGTGGTGGTGGTGGGGGGGATATTCCTGAGTGGAAGAGATTCATATCTGGAGATGTTTCCGGATCCTTTCACCAGAGCCTTTCCAAGAATACAATTTTATGAGGAGCAGTCAAGTGAATGAAATGAAGAGCTGACATTGGCAGAAGACTTTAATGGAAATTTAAGCACTGGAAAGATCAAAGAGATACTTGATTCATGCGTTATCTGTCTTCCTCTAATAATAATAAAATGCTGAAAGCGGGGCTCGGTCCCCATCCTGCAGAACGCTCTTTTTATTAGAGGAATTTTAGGAAGCCTTATATCATAAGACAAAGTAACTGTCCTGAGGTTTTACACCACTAAATCTGAGGACCATTAAAAAAAAAGCCTATAGCGGCAGTCTTGCAGTTCCTCCCTCCTCCCTTCTCTCTCTCTCTCTCTCTCTCTCTTTCCCTTCCTCCTACGCAACAAAAAAGTTCTGAAAGATAAACAGCCCCAGGACAGCTGAAATGGTCCGTGTCGGAGATCCTCGTCTCTTTGCCGAAGCCCCCCAGCCAGCCGTGAGTCACTCCGAGTTTCCAGCACAGACGAGGTCTTAATTAAAGTGCCGAACAAAGTGGAATTAGCCACCCACCATCACCCCTCACCAAAAAAAGAGAAAAATCAAAACAATTTTATAGTTTCCTCTCATGCTTTTTTGTAATGATTCATCCTGGAAATACCATTTTCACTAGTAACGTTCAAAATAGCCGGTAGTGCTACATCATTAGTGTTACTAAACTTCCTGAATCCAGGGGTAAAGTAAGAAGAAAAGTGGGACAAACTGGACTCTTACTTGCTGTCTTGGTCATAACGTGTGAACATGACCTAGAATAGACACTCGTGCTATACATTAAAGAGGATTTCCTGAGATTTTTCACAATTTCTGCATGATAAACTAGATACGATGAAAACAAAGGCAATAAACCTACCCAGTCAGACTTGTTCAAAGTGAACAAGTTCTTACAGCTACTGTATGAAACATTACCATAAATTTGAGATAATGTTGAGATAATGTTATGATTCCTCATAGAAAACATTCCGATTTGCTACTATCAACGTAAGGACAAAGTGTGGATTTATTATTGTTTTTGGATAGTAAATAAAATGGCTAATTTTGTGTTGTAGACATTGCAACCTCTGGCGCCTATCAACACCACTGTGAATATATCAAGTCTGTACGGTCAACCCAGTCTCGTTTTTGTGCAGCCATCACGAAATACAATTTAATCAAAATACATGCTCCAAAAACGATTAAGGGCTTTTTTTTCGTGCTAGGACAACGCTTCACTTTTTCGTGCTGGGACAACGCTACACTACCCTAAGTATTTTCATGTGCACTGCGTTAAATCAACAGTATCTGCGCTCACTGGTGACTCTTACGCTTAGGTTAAGGTTAAGGTTAAGGTTAGGGTTAGGGTAAGGTTAAAGTTAAGGTTAGAGTTAGGTAAAGGTTAGGGTTAGGGTAAGGTTAAGGTTAAGGTTAGGGTTAGGTTAAGGTTAAGGTTAAGGTAAAGGTTAGGGTTAGGGTTAAGGTAAGGAATCAACTCATTATTTCTCTCCTACTGTCTGGGTAGTGAAGCGTTGTCCTAGCACGAAAAAGAAAAGCGTTGTCCTAGCACGAAAAATTGCTCTAAATCATGATCGGAGCACGTATTTTGATTAAACTGTATTTCGTGATGGCTGCTCGAAAACTCGTGAGACCAGGCTCGTACAGTGGAGCCTTTCACATTAAACCACTCTGAACCACTCAGTAATTTACTTCTACATACATTTTTAAAAATTGGTAGAATTTCCCTTTTAAGGATACCATAATCAGTGGATGAGGACACAAAGGGTATTTTGCTACTGTTGAAGAAAGGTATACCAGTCCTGAATTTCCAGGACTGTGTCATTCCCTGTTACAGATTCCTTTGAGCATAATTTGTGGCTCACCCTGGATGAGGACTTTGGTTAAATAACAAATTAGCTTTTAACTTTTCATCACAAGGACATGTCTGTGGTGAGTGAGCATGGACTTTTTCTCCCACACGCTGGAGCGAGGAGCACTTCGGCTCGTTAACAGCCACCCCGAAGCCGTAGCAAGAGCAACAATAGCGCACCGTCCAACCAAAGCACACAATGGCCCCCTCTATAAGTGGCTTCAAGTGGAATCTGTGTGTTCAATTATTGAACACCTATTATATAACTGCCTTCGAGCACTTTGGCACATAAAGTCTATTCTTAGCGAGTCACAAACTGCGAGCGAAAAGGCTGCTCCTGTTTTTTTAAGGGCAGTGATCTGTATGGCTTACGTGCATGTCCTCTAGGGAGAATAATCACACTCTTGCTTACAGAACCCCCCCTAAAAAGATCTCTGAATGTTCCTCTGAAGTGCTTTGATTTTTGTTGATCTGGCAAAGTAGCTCCCGCACAGACCTGCAAGAGCCAAGCCACTGGTGTTTCACACCACATGTTCCAAAAGACAGCAGGAACCTTGACTGGGAAAGCCATTATTTGAAAGTGAAGGTCCTGACAGATGAGTTGCTGCAGGCAACCTAACACTTGATGAGCTGCTCCAAGAGGAAAACATTTGAATGAAGTTGGTGGTCGGGTGGTCTAGCGTGGGAAGGCTGAGGGTTATCCAAGAATGAATGTGGCCAACAACTGCAGACGCCACTCAGTCAGAGGATATTGCGAGATTTGTGACTGATCCTTTGTGATTCTCCAGGGACCGAGGACACCAGGTTGAACAACGAGTGCAACAATGACCCCGTCTGTCCAGCCAAGTGCCGCTGCGAGTCAAACGTGGTGGACTGCTCCAATCTGCGTCTCACCAAGATCCCGGAACACATCCCGGCCTCCACCTCTGAGCTGTAAGCCTATCCGCATGGACACCACAAACACTGACTTAAGTTTTAACCTCTCAGAGCATCTGTATTAGCGCCAAGTCTAGCTCTCTTTCCTGTAGAAGATGTATCTCCAGTGGCAGAGCCTATCGCCTCAGTTTAGGATGTGGTTTTTGACAGTCATTAATGCTGAAAACTCGTCTTCATCCAGAAGGGGACACGGGTGTGGGATTTGCCTTGCCAGCATGACTGATTGTTTTAACAGGACTTAGTAGTATTATCTTCCTCTGCCTCTGAATGTCCTTATCTTCTGTTCTGACCTTGCTTTTCCCAAAGCCGTCTCAACAACAATGAGATCACATCTCTGGAGGCAACCGGTGCGTTCAAGACCCTGACACAGCTGAAGAAAATGTAAGCATAACTCAGAGGTCTTTTTTTCTCTTGAATGTTAATCATTGATAGCTCAGAAGAATGAGGGTCTTCCTACATTCCTGAGGAGAAAAAACATTAGACAAAAAAGAGATGTCAGATACTTTAGGACCAGATAAAAGTGAGAAAAGATATTCGGAGCATCAAAGCTGAGACTTTAGCAACCGCGATGCCATTTGTGCTGATTGTCTTAGAGGAACTACTGAGACATTTAGGAGATCCCAAAGGCACAATGGTGCTCGTATTTCAAAACAGGGTAATAAAAGGTTCTCTAATGTTAGTGTTTGTCCCACAGAAATCTCAGTAATAATAAGATTTCGGAAATTGAAGATGGCGTGTTCGAGGGAGCTTCTTCTGTCAACGAACTGCACCTGACTGCCAATCAGCTGGACTCTGTACGCAGCAGCATGTTCAAGGGCTTGGAGGGGTTACGGATGCTGTAAGTTCATTTATCTGTCAGTTGCATGCTAATTGCTAATTCTCTTTCCACAATTCTTGAATACTAACAGAGACACGTCTTCAGGCAGCGTTCCCAGCATAAAAACGCTTGAAGGGGCATTTTGAGTTTTATCTATTGATGTTATTTGTTGTGTCCTGAAGTACATAATTGTATCTCTCAGTCATAGTGGTTTAACAGAATTCATCATTTTCATCAGTGTTCAGTCAGGATTGGCTCAAGCAGGATTGGTTGACACCTATGGTATCAACCAATCCTGCTTTAATATGATGGTAGTAGAGAGGTGGCACCTGAATAAATCAGCAATGTAATTTCTACTGACTGTTGTGTTACTGCAGAGAAATGATCCCCATGTTGATTTTTTTCTGAAACATCGGCTTAAAGATTGTGCTATGAGACACAGAACAATGATTCTACGGGGTCAACACCTCAATTGTCAAAAAATGCAAAAAACATTGATTTTATCCTAATTCAGCACAAAATTAAACCCATTTTTTACCCTTTAAGCCAGATGAAAGGTAAATCTGAGGGCAGTTTTATAGAAAGTCAGGTAGCCATCTCACATGTTGATTAAATAGTTAATTCTGGCTAGAGTGTCCCTTTACTAGTAAAGGGTCTATTACACATGGGTTCTGATGTATAAAAAGGATATAAAAAAGAAGGAAACATCTCCCTTTTCTGTCTCTTTTAGAATGCTCCGCAACAACCGTATCAGCTGCATCCACAACAACAGCTTTACTGGCTTGTACAACGTTCGTCTGCTGTCGCTGTACGACAACCAGCTGACCACCATTACACCTGGAGCATTTGATACCCTTCAGACCCTCTCTACTCTGTACGTAGTTTTTGCACAGGAATCTCAAAACTTTGACACCACTTCCACAGCAGGTTGGGAGCAAGAGAACTGGTTTCAGTTAATGTGAGGGAAACAGGAACTTCAACTGGAATACTCCGTCTTTTAATTCTTCGTTATGTTCTTGTGGCAGGAACTTGCTGGCTAACTCCTTCAACTGCGACTGCCGGCTGGCATGGCTGGGCGACTGGTTGCGGAGCCGCAAGATCGTCACAGGGAACCCGCGCTGCCAGCGCCCTGCTTTCCTAAAGGAGATCCCACTGCAGGATGTGGCTGTGCCAGATTTCCGCTGCGAAGAAGGTAGGGCTGCCCTCGAACTTCTTGAACTTGAACTGCTCCCGACCAGGAGATGACTGTGTTAACTGCTGTATCATTTCATCTTCTGCATTGCATGTTTCAGACAATTCAGTTCACAGAATGAAGAGAAGCCTTTGGTGTGTCTTGCTTGGTCATTTGTTTTGTCTCTCCAGATCGATATTGTATTAGGCTGTGCTGGCCACTCTTTGTCCTTATCTCTCTCTTGAATTGATGCCCAGTTCTCTTTCTCAGCATTAATCTCCCTCTACCTCTCACAAGCTTTTGTTTCTCCATTCTTATCTTAATCTCCACCTGTCTGCACTTACGGTTAGATCACTTTTTGCTGCTGCATGCCATCCTCTTCCTTTTGAGTACTTGGTTGCCTTTCCATCACCATTTGTCTCTCTCTGTCCCTGCTTTTGCATCCCAGTGTTTTTCTGCCCTTTTTCACACACGCATCCCTCTCTGCTACAGGTCTGCTTCCAAATCCAAGATTTTGTCATGTACATTATTTTTTGTATTTGTATTTTTGTATTTAGAAGATTTCTCCTGATTGGAAGGAATATGTAAATTTTATACATTCTGATACATTTTCTCTGTTGCACATAAGGGGCTACTCAAGTTACAACAGTCTTGATAAACGACGTTTTGAGTTTACAACGCTCACTCCCACTCAGCTTACATCGTTAGCCTCGTCCTTACGGACTACGTGGGTGAACTAGTTTGGTTGCATGCTAAGAATCTGCAGTAACGCAGCGTATGAGTTAGGGAGTTTTCCTTTTCCTGTCGCTGTGTCTTAGTTGTGTTTTTATGATTTTACAACTTTCGACTAACACCAAAAAACTGGGTTACATCACTGTCAAAGGAATGGATCTGTGTCGTAACTCGAGCACTCCCTGTACTCATTTTCTGGTACAATGTAGTACAGAGGTGTGAAGTCTCACTCAAAAAGGGCTGGTGAGGCTGCAGGTTTTCATTTAAACAAGGTTTTCATTTAAACTTCAGTTGGGTCAAGGCTGAGATGATTAAGCACATAAAATCAGGAGTTGTTTGCTTGTTTGGGATGAAAACCCACACTCACAGATTTGAGGATAATATTAGACACCGTTGTTCTAAAATGTGTTTAAAGCAAAGCTGGTCTTGCTAAATGCATACCATGAAATTAAAAGGGTAAGGAACATCTTAAGATAGGGTCCCAAAGTCAGATGTACAGTTTTGTTTCAGGCCTCAATTTCATGCCCGAACAAACCTCTACTCTCTTATATCTGCTTCCACATATTTTTTACCTTCTGTCTCCTTTACTGACCACTTCTGTGGCTTCCCTTGTGTCCCATGGAATAGGCCAAGAGGACGCGAGCTGCATGCCCCGCCCGCAGTGCCCAAGCGACTGTACTTGCCTGGAGACGGTGGTACGCTGTAGCAACAAGCACCTGAAAGCCCTCCCTAAGGGTATTCCTCGCAACGTCACTGAGCTGTAAGTCTGGACCAAAAGTGTCGCTTATTTCTGCACCACACTTTCCCAGTTCAGTACCATTCGACAACTAGGCAAAAAACAATTTAGGGCTGGAGAAGTTGCCAGATGGACTCTGATAGACTGACATGCATTGAGAAGCAAGAACAGGTTTGTATACTTATTGGCACCTGATGTTTTCATCTGTATTTTCAAAGCGCAGTGTTTTCTTCCACTTCTCCTTCGGGCCCTGAAGCGGCTGGTTTTGCTATAAACAGGAGGTCGAGAGAAAAATAAATAGCAGTGTGCAGCTCCTCTCCCAGCCACATTCCTCAGAGTGAGGCTCCCAGGAGCTCCTGGAGCTGGGGCTGATGTCATTCCTGGAGCTGGGGCTGAGTGCAGGGCCAAAGAAGAAGGGTGGGGGGGGGGGCAATATGGAGAGGCTATACCGGTCCACTGCCAGAAGAAGGCGAAATTACATGCTAACGAGATGGAATGATGGAGATGAGGCTCTGTAGATGTTTGGACTCCAGGCCCCCAAGGCCTGTAGCAGCCTTTGTCTAAACCAACCTGTCATTTTCAATACAGGTGCTCTCACTGTTCTCAAACCTGCAATGTCCAGGTGTGCACTACTTTCATCTACTCATCAGGAGCCATCCTTCTGCCGCTGCTCCTCAAGCACTGTCATTAACGCCAAACAGGCAGCGCTACTACTACGTTCCAACTCTCTCCCTTTCCCCAGTGGGCCCTGAGGACAATTGGGTCTGCCATGGGCATAATCCTTGGAGGACTGGGTGGGTGTTAAGGGGTCAGTTAATTTTACTGAACCCCCTGCAGCAAGTCACCCCCTTCAGTGGCTTCTATTGTGTTCTCTAGAGCAGAATAAATACTGGGAGCATGGGGAGGGGGATATGGTGGGACAGAAAAGTTGTGATGCCCATCCTTTGTGTGTGTGTGTGTGTATGTGTGCATGGGGGGAGTGACACATTCCACATACACGCACCAACAGGCATACCAGAAAGCATGCAGTCATCAATCATCTAGACAGATGTATACAACGCTAAACACACATGCACTGGTGCTTACAAATGCTTGGGTCTAATGATCCTAGAGCCACAGATACGTGCGCAAACGCCCCAACCTCACATAATGATGCAACTATTTCACAGAACCCTGCCAAGGGTATCCAGCAAAGCTTCATCTTAACCTTCTTAGCCTCCCCCAGCCCCTATGAACCCAATAATCACTGAATACCAGCATCTCACACTCCTAGCCAAACGGCAAAAGGCCGAAAGAGCGTCTCTATTGTAGGACACTCTGCGGGTCACAGACTTAGCGTGGGAGTCTATTGTTGCGAGAAAGGGAGATGCTTTCTCACAACAAAGGGTGAGATGGGAAGAGGGCTGGTCTTCAACTGTGCCTCTCTCTCCGCAGGTACCTGGACGGCAACCAGTTTAGCATGGTGCCAAAAGAGCTTGCCGCCTTCAAGTATCTGCAGCTGGTGTGAGTGTTTTTCTTTCTCTATTGATTCATTTTTAGGTGAAAGGTGGTGTACAGGAGGTGTGCTGGATTCAAAGCTAACAGTCTGTTTTGCTCTTGTTTCTTTTTAGTGACCTGAGTAACAACAAAATCAACTCCTTGACGAATTCCTCCTTTGCCAACATGAGTCAACTCACCACTCTGTACGTTTGCCAGCAGTTGCTTTATGGTTTGGCCTAAAAATGCTAATGTGACCAATGGCAAATGGTGTTTCTCCTTGAATTTTTTTCAGGTCAGATTTTTGACCCTTTAAAGCTACCTGAGTCATGCATACATGTGTCAACAAATGTGTGCATGGCCAGAGCAGTGTCAACGCCATGTATAAAAAAACCACCCAATTCAGATTGCAGAAAAGACTTCAATGTGTATCATACTGTTAGTTCATATTTGTGTTGGAAAAAAGATTGTATGGATTTCAGGCTAGAAATCACATGAGGGTGGTCTGGGTAAGGCAATCTGGCCTATTTAATGATAGTGGAACCACTGTAGCCTTTTGTGCTATGCTTGTTTGAGTTCCTTGTAAACCATGTTACAGCAGTTGCATTTCTCATTAACCATGTTTGAAAATGCATTAATTGTCTCTTTTCACCTTTCCACAGGATCCTGAGTTACAACTCACTTCGCTGCATTCCACCTCTCGCCTTTGCGGGCCTCCGTTCCCTCCGCTTGCTGTACGTTTTCATTTCCTTAACGTTCTTCCAACACACATTTCAGCTTAGCTTAGTCGGTTTCAGCCAGTTCAGGGCCATAGAACCTTTCAGTCATCCAGAGATGGTTTTAAAGCACCAAGCACGTTCCAGATTCCGATTTGTCAGAGTAAGAATGCTTCTTCAATTGCCTAATAGATACACTTATATTTGGAGAGACAGGGTCTGATCCAAGATCATCATTCCCATCCTGAGATGCTTGGTACGAGTCCAGGATATTTTAGCATCTGTCAAAATCAGCCAGGTCCACTTATCTGGCTAGCGGGGAGACGATTTTTGTTGATAGAAGAAGGCCTGCGGATGATGTTAGCACTTGCATATGCACGTTAAGCATTCACCAGTGTTAGAGGGAGGAAATCGTGGGGAGAAGGTCAGCAAATTGCATTTGAAAACTCCTGCTGCTCTGAAAAGACATCTGCGATGAAGAGGGGTGCGGGAGAAAGAGAGGATGCTGTGGCAGATGGGACTGTGGGTGCATGTGTGCGTATACGGCAATAGTAGAGGGGCATGTTTTGCAGACCTTATATCTCAGCCCATGGTTCTTGTATGTGTAGGGGGAGGGGGGTGAGCAGCAGACTCGCGACATGTGGCCCACCAGACATGCATTTTTACAGCCTGCAACAAAGCCCCCCCCCCTCTTTTATGCCTAAATGATGCCAAAATCTGATGATCATTAGTAAATATAGTTTTTTTTTTCTGCCCTGCCCTGTGGCTTTGATGTTAATAAATCTGTGTTGGCATGCGCCCAGTCTGCTCTTACTCAGTGACACACCATATAAGTCTGCCTCATTTGCAATGTATCCCTTTGCCATGACACAGATCTCTTAAAACCGCACCCCCCCACCCCCACCCCCCACCCCCCACCAGCTTCTTTAGTCTGGACCACCCTATTGTCTCCATCATCATTTAGCTCTGACAGAAGCAAATGCAGTTACCCCAACTTTGATCTCTTTACTGCTGGTCTGATCCATCAAAGACTTTCCATAAAATATCAATTGGTGCCACATTTTTTCCCGCCATCTCGGTTAAATGAAAGCGCCCAGCACTCGTCGCGACTCGATGACAAGCTTACCAGTTTTTACAGTTCGCTTAAAGACTCGACAAAAGGCTCAGAGGTTCAAAGTCACCTGGCATAAAAGGCTGAACATTCTTCAGCTAGCTTTGACAAAAACTACACTTATGTGCTAAAGTGATCGTAAAGCATCACCTTTGGCTCGTTCTCCCCCTTTATTGTTATTATGATTATTTTTACGAAGAGAGTGAAAAATAATTAACCCGGCTTAGCTTTAAGCAGGCCAGAGTCTGGCGCCAGACATGGTTTCGATTTGGTATTAATAGGCTGCTAATTGGCCTTACGGGGACCGAGGGGTTTGCACTGTCTTGGGAGAGTGGGTGCAAGGCAGGGGAGGCTAAGAGATAAAACAATGGAAGGAGAAAGAAGGCTGAATTAATGCATTTGCGTACAGATGCAGAAAGGGCCGTTATAAGTAATTGCAGCTCTAAAATTTCATCTAGGTATTGTGCACAACTCTGGTGTGAGATATTAAATACTGTGAGATATTAATGTCTTCTGTATTGTATCCAGTATTTTAATGTAATCCATTAGCGCTCTACTTTGTGTCTGAGTTGTCTTTGCTGAACATTCTTAGTTAATGATCTTAGATAATGATCCAAAGAGGAGTCATATATGAGGCAAATCAGGCAGTTGTGTGTGTGTGTGTGTGTGTGTGTGTGTGTGTGTGTGTATATATATATGAATTTAAATACTGGTTCCTGCACTCAAATAGTATATTATATATCTAACAAAGAGCCACCAGAGATTCAGCCATGTGTGCAGTATTCAGTAATGGACTATATCCAGTAATGGATACAGAAACTGGAATTTTATAACGCACTATATATACTTTTATAGTGCACTATAGAGGAAGTAGCCATTTCATATTTAAAGTACATCCAGACAATTGTATTATTAACAGCTTAGTTAAAGATGGGGAAAATGATTGGTATCGGTATTGGCAGATACAAGGGGCTGCCGCAGTTGTATCGGTATCAGACATAAAAAAGTGGTATTGCAGATCTTAACATACTGAAACCTAACACTGAAACACAACCTACGCCAATACCATCTCTCCCAAATCAGACAGCATCCCTAAACGTTTCAAGATCATAACAGTACCTCTGTCTTGAAGCATCAGTCGGTCGAGAAAACCACGTTTAAGGATATTAGACACAGTTGTCAATAACATAAGCACTAACACAGTGCTCCAATACCTCCAATAAGCACTAACACAGTGCTCCAATACCTCCAATAAGCACTAACACAGTAACTGTTACTATTACAAATGCTTTACTTTATATATGCTTTACTTTACACCAGGGACAGCTGGTGGCCTGGTGGTTAGGGAGTGGCCCCTGCAATTGGAAGGTTGTGGGTTCGAATCCCAGAACTATCAGTGACCCCACTGAGGTACCCTTGAGCACGGTAATGTCCCCACACGCTGCTCCCCAGGTGCTGCGTCGCTGGCTGCCTGCTGCGTCGCTGTGTGCTGTGCTGTGTTCAAATGTGACAAATGGACAATTTACTGCAAAAACAATACACATATTAACATAGTGCTGTTTCGTCCTTTCTCCTTCGACTCTTCTCCATATTCCACTCGACTGACTGTTTGGCATAAACATCCCGCACTGGTGTTCGCATGCATGAGGGTTAATCCTGGCTTGAGCGCATAAACGTGGATTAACTGAGAAGGCTGTTAACCACCATTCTGAAACCCATTAACCATGGATACGTTTGTTAGGGTTGGCAAAGATGAGGCCTGCTTTGTGAGACAGGCCCCAGGCTGTGCTGGTTGTCGGCATTTTGAGTGAAGTGCAAAATGTTTGTGAAAACTTGCGAAAATCACTTCTTGCGTCTGAAACCTCCACTGTAGCGTGGGTCTTTTTGGCAGCGCGTGGTAATGACCTGATGGATTAAGACGTCCGTATTGTTTTACAGCCATTAAGCCCTCTCAGTCTTGTCACCTAATCACCTTGCTGAGAGACGAGGAAGGAAACGTCGCTCTCTCTGTCTCTCTCTGCCCTTTCTCTTTTTTCTCTGCCTCCCGCTCTCTCAAAGCCAGGGCAGTGCGGTCCGCCTGCAGTAACCCAACACCCTGCTCCACTAAATTCCACCTCCAGCTCTCTGCCAAGCCCGCAGCGCGAAAATAGATAGCCCCAGCCTCCACCATGGCACCAGCGACAGGTGTCGAAAAAGAAAGCGAAAAGAATCAGGAGGCCTTCTCGTGAGAAGGGCACGAGCATCAGAATTCAGGCACGGTGCGCAGGGACCCCTTTCGGTGCAATGGCTGGGAAAGAGATAGGAAAGCTAAACTTCATGAGAAGCAGAGTGAGAAACCTCGTTGCTGGACCAGACTGGCCTCCGATAAAGTAGCCCGGGAAAAAAATAAAATTCTTTGAATTCTTTAGTATGTAAAGCCTCTCCTTGTGGCTGTCATTGCAAACCTCAGTGCCAAAAACAGGCCATTCCCAAGTTACCAGAACTAGGTCCTCACACACTCACACACACACATATAGCAGCTGCTTGAATTGCCCCTCTTAAAGAGACAGGCATGTTCCCCTCCCTTTGCATCCAGTTCATTCGACTGCATTTGAGACAACCTCCCTGCGGCCATGTTGTCTAGACTGTGATGTCCAAACTTTGCTTCATTAGTTTTGCACTAATGTGGCTAGCAAGTGATGTTAACATTTTGCAAACGTAAATCATCACACACGTTCCCCACACCTTTTGTCAACTAAACTTAAATAGACTCGCTTGTAGACTTGCACTTTATTGCATATCCGTATCGATCATTATCTAAAAAACAGGCAAAATACAGGCAAAAAAATGAGTGCTACTACTCTTTTTAGCTATCTGACATTCTTTTATCTTTTCTTACAGGTTACAGTATGCCATACAGTATTAGGTACTACGTAAACTAGTCATGACAGACCTTTCTGACACATACTTCCTCCAAGTCGTATGACGTGCCACTGTATCCTTCGATGATTGATTAGTTTAACCACACGTTTAGAGCAATGCCAATTTTGTCATGTTAGCTAACAGATGCTCACGGTAGCTAGCATCATGGAGGAAGAGGGTGGGATATTATTCTCAACTGAACTTCCGGCTGTGGATGGCTATGAAATCTAACTTATGACCTTCAGATGGTCGGGCCAGTGCTTAGACAGTTAGGAGCCCAGAAATTGTAATATTTAAGTTTTAAATGCAGTTCTGCTGATGAAGCATTACTGGCCATCTTGAGGTGTCCCTAGCTCATTGTGTTCTTCTCCCTCAGGTCCCTGCATGGTAACGACATCTCTGAGCTTCCTGATGGGATTTTCAGTGACGTGGTGTCCCTGTCGCACCTGTGAGTAATGCTACACACACACACACACACACACCACACGTTTGTGAGCCATTTCTTTCATTATCGATGTCTGTTCTATGTTATATCCAGGAATGCAGACAGGCAGACAGACACACACATTTACGTTACATTTAGGGCATTTAGCAGACGCTCTTATCCACATACACAAACAAATACACATGTGCATGTAGCTTTAACTGTCACTGCCATCACAGCCGCTTCACATGGCACAGACACCCTGTGGTCTACCAGTAGCCTGTGGCTGCCATACACAGCACTGCCCACATTCTCTCCTTGCTGCAACAACTCCCACACTTTTCTAGCAAGATTTTTAAGGACAGCCTACACTGTGTGTGTGTGTGTGTGTGTGTTTCTAAGTGTCTCCATAGTTGCATAGGGCTGATGTTGGGTGGTACTCAGAAGCCTCATGAGATTTTGAATGTACAGTGAGGTGCAACAAGTCATTATACACTTTTTTGGATGATTTCACGCATTTCCAGTGCATTTATCCACATCATATTTTCACACATATCTTGTGAAGATATGTTTAAAAAACAAAATGAATAGCTAAACCTATTAAGACACCATATTAAAATAAATGGATATATTTAGTTAAAAATGAAATACTGCTGCAAAATAAATAAATAAATTAAAGCATATTTGAATGGGGGAAAAGCTACAGAGCCCTAGCAAGAGCTTAAACATGTCTGTCAGTATAAGTGGTTTGAAAATCTTCACTTGGAAAGTTCACGGAATCACAGTGAATCTGTCCCGCACAAGTGTAACACTCCTGTAATTCTGTAAAACTCAAAAAGTGTTGCAGGATGACGTGAAAGCAGCAGGAACAACAGTTCCACAGAGGTCAGTAAGTAATGCCCTGCACCAAAGTTATCACCATTCATACATCCCTTGCTCCTCTGCTAAAAAGAGTACCTCGAGATACTAGAGAACAATTTTTTCATCCAAGAAACAGGAGAAGATGAATGTTTCAACAAGACAACATACCAAAACATTACCCAGACAGGTAGAGGTACAGGTAGAAGTACAGAGTATAGCATAGAGTATAGCATGGAATTACATTGTGTGAATGTCTTTCAGGCTGGATTTCTGAAATCACCCTGAAACCAATCTGTAATGTTGAACCGGTGCCATATATTTGTGTGTGTGTGTGTGTGTGTGTGTGTGTGTGTGTGTGTGTTTGTGTGTGTGTGTGTACTGGTATATGAGATATATCACTCAGCACTACAGAGCAGGCTACATGTGGCTGGAGAATTGAAAAATTTGTGATGCGTGTGATCATGTTTAGGCACATGTGCTTTGGACAATGTGCAGGTGTTTTTGATTGCAGCGTAACAACGCTGAGACCATGTGCTCTAAAGACAGAGCTACTCTGCCTGATCTTTGTCTTTCAGTGACAGAAGTGTCTGAGCTCACTGATCTAACAGATGCTGTCCATGTTTGCAGATGTCAGAGACAATGAGAGCTGCAGCTAGAAGAGAGCTTGATGTTTTTCAACCACAACTCTGAACTGATTTAGCAAATCATTCCTTGCTGCTGTGTGCTTTCTACACCGTCACATGGTTGTGGCACCCATACATTCTCTTATCTCCTTCTTGTGTGCTTGTACATTGTTAACTTATTCTGACAAGCTGTTTTAACTTCACACCCCTAGTGAATTGAGTTCTGGAAGGTCCTGGAGAGCCATCTACTGGTAACAGAAAGATGTTACATGCTCCTGGAGAACGTGGAGTCACTGTTTTATCATATTGCGTTCCTTATAGATGTACTGCAATATCAGGGACAATCACATAGTCACAGACGCTGGTTCACCCTATGAAGAAAATTTATGAACCAAAGTATTGCTTCTTTGGCTTTGCACTGGAACCGCAAGACTAATGTAGGTGAGGTAATGTAGTGAGACCATGCTTAATATAATAGTTTGCTGAAAAATATAAGTTCCCTCTTATATGGGCTTGACTTTGCAGTTTGCTTTTTAAGATATGCTCTTGTATGGACTATACGGACAAAAGTACTGGAATGCCAGGGACTTTAATGATTTGCATTCAAATGTGGGGTTGGTCCCCCCTTTGCAGCTATAACAGCTTCCTCTCTTCTTGGAAGACTTTCCACAAGATACCACTTTATTTCAAGGAACACATATTGGGGCTTTATTATGGTCTTCATCTTTGTTCAGTACTGCCCAAAGTAGACACTTCTAAATGGTTTCCTCAAGTTAGCACAGAAGCTACAAGCTAAAACACTGGCCACAATACACCAGTACATGTATTGCTAGACAAATAGACTTGATTGTGTGGTTTCTGACATTGTATAACATACTATTATCTACTATAAAAGGGACTAAAGTATGTACAGGAGGCATTTGGCATGTGCTCTAATCCAGAGCACCTTAAAATCAATAGTTACAGGGGCAGTTCCCCCAGAGCAACTGAGGGTTAGGTGTTTTGCTCAAGGACACAATGGTAGAAAGTAAGGGGGTTTGAACCTGCAAGTGTTTAACCCACTAGGCTACTACCACTCTGTATGTCCATTTTCTGTTCTGTTGACTGGAGCATGTTGGATGTTTTGCAGGGCCATTGGTGCCAATCCTCTGTACTGCGACTGCCGCCTGCGCTGGCTGTCAGACTGGGTGAAGACGGGCTATAAGGAGCCGGGAATCGCCCGCTGTACTGGCCCACATGGCATGGAGGGCAAACTTCTGCTCACCACACCTGCCAAGAAATTTGAGTGCCAAGGTACATCAGCATGTACTGAGCCAGTGCTTGCATGGAAACCAGTTTCTATAATAACCCTTTTAAAAATGCAAATACTGTCATATGCTGAAGTTTGAACACAGTCATTTGACACGTACTGCCAAAGAAGTGAACACAACGACTGTAGGAAACAAACCTTTATCTTTCAGCTAACAATTTGTATCCGTTTGCTGAATTTCACGCAATACAAAATGACCAAAAACCTATTGCACAGGCCAAATTTTATGCTTAATCCTTTTTTAATATGTTAAATACGGCAAATAAACTGTATTTGTGCGTTAAATTTAAGTGCATTTTATTTGCTGGGTTTAACAAAAACTAAAACATACTGAAACAATACATTGGGGGAAAAAAGAATATAAAATGGGACATGACTTGCATAAAATGGGACCTCACTTTTGCACAGTATGTTAAATACAAAATTCCCCAAAATACCAGGAAACAAATAGTAACTGTGCAGAAATGTGTGCTCTGCAGAGGCTGTGCTTTTTTTACACCAAAAATGAATGAGTCAGAGGTGCCTAGACTTTTGTATATGCCTGGAGAGTGTAAAATAAATAAAGCTGTGTAATTCATGATGAATTCATGAATTCATGATAATTACATAATGACATTTTAATACAGTGGCGAAACGATAACTACGTTTTATTTTTCATTTTATTTCATAGTCAGCAACATTGCTTCAGTGTGATTCCTTCTTAAGCAGTTAAAATAGCTGGGTTACATGTCAGCATGTGTATTGCAGGTGATGTAGACGCTGCCATCCTGGCCAAGTGTAACCCCTGCCTGTCCAGTCCCTGTCAAAACCACGGCACTTGCCAGATGGACGTCACAGAACTCTATAAGTGCACTTGTTCGGAGGGCTTCAAGGTGAGAGTGCACAGTCCGTTATAGAAATTCTGCTATAAGCAAATACTCAATAACATATTACACACATTTCTGTGGGACATTTTCCATTAACCCCCATTCTGCATTGCTGCACAGGGGAAGAACTGTGAAACTGCCCTCAACGCCTGCGTCAGCAATCCGTGTGCCAATGGTGGGACCTGTCACATCACAGCGGAGGGGGATGCTTTCACGTATGTTCAACATTACACTCAGCTGCCTTGTATGTCATGTTTGACCTGAGAAAACATGGGAGAATCTGAACAAATATTTACAGACTGTATGGTTTGTGACTGCTGTTGAAAGATTTTTCCTAGTAGTATTGCAATGCATATAACTGTGCAACAATGTTACATAAAGGCATAGGATAACATATACATTATAAACCCGGGGTCATTACCAGCAGAAGTACGTTAAAACCCCTTTTGCAAACTAAAAATTATGTTTCAGTGGATGAAAATAGCATTCCTTCAGTACCATGGGCAACACAAAGAACAAAAATAGAACAGAAGTCTACGTAAGGGTGGGCAGGACAGGACTACACTGAGTGCAAAAAGAGGGAGAGTGCAAAAAAAACAATATAACAGTATTACAAGACAGGACAACATAAAGTGCAGTCAACAAAAGCAGTTACAGTTCTGGTTTGAATTAATGCAATATAATGACAGATATTGTATTAGAGCAACAGACGAAAATGCAAAGACCAAATTAGATAAATTATTGTACAAAATAACATGAATTGATGATGACATTAATTATTTCCATTAATGTCTCTGTAGTTGGCATCTCGAAACACAAGCTGACTTGAAAGTTGTGCCTCAGCAACATTAGAAGGATTTTTCTCTGCTTCGTCTCATTTGGTGAAAAACAGCTGGGTTACAGACTTCCAAGTGACATGCAAAAATGCATGTAAAGTTTCAGCTCCTGGGCAAGAGGGCCAAACTCCCTGTGCTGCTTTCCAAAATGTAAAAGAGACTACCCAATGGAAAGCTTTACATTATTTTTTATGTTTATGTAGAATAAAACACCAAGTCTGAAAAATCCAGAATGCAAAATCAGCTCATTAACAAAAAGTGCATAGATTAAAAAAAGATCCAAAAAAAAAAAGGAATTCTGTACATAAAATGCCCTTGTTGTGGCTTTAAATCACCATTACCGTTTTCACCCGTAGCTGTTCCTGCCCAATGGGCTTCGAAGGCCCAAGATGTGAGATTAATGCTGATGACTGTGAGGACAATGACTGCGAGAATGGAGCGACCTGCATAGATGGAGTCAACAACTACACGTGTCTTTGTGCTCCCTACTACACAGGTATCTGATTCTCATCCACAGCCTCACCAAGAGCTTTAAAATTCAGTCCAAAAAAGCCTTCGTGTTCATGGTCCCAGCCCCACCCACTCCACCCATGGGGATGCTATCAGGGATCTATTTCATGTAAACATGACCACAACATAATGGGTTTGGGCCCCATGGTGGCATGGAGGGTAGCGCTGTTGCTGGATTGTGGGGTTTGAATCCGGGTCCTGTCTTGTATGTGTGGAGTTTGCATGTTCTCCTCTTGGTGGTGTGGGTTTCCTCCGGGGTCTCCGGTTTCTTGCACGGTCCAAAGACATGTGGTGAAGTGGGGATTCTGAATTGACCGTAGGTGTGAATGAATGGTACCTTTGGCCTTCGCCGACCTAGTAAGGTTTAAGCAGTTACGGAAAATGAATGGATGAATGGGATTTTGTCAGTTGCTTTGTGATTTCCATTGGCAAGGCTCCATGTTCTGGTACAAGTCAGCACTTTTCTTTATAAAAAGCAGTTTGCTGCTGCATACCATTTGCTGCATACCATTTTGTTCTCTGGTGGTCAGTTTTTGTTGAAATCCCGTTTTAAAAAACACCTGCCATGCCTACACGTCATGCAAAAACAACGGCCTATAGTTGAATATTCTCCAGGTCAGTCAATGGGCCTTTCCTGTTAAAGTAGGGGGTCATATTGAGTGACAAAACACACCAGGCTTGGTATACAGTGCCATTCGAAAGTTTGGACACAACAGACTGAAGTGTGACGTTTATTTGACAAACAAAAGTAAGTTGATGCCAATCTATGAATGTATTTCCATAACCAAAAAACTAAACAAAAAAGGAAGTAGCCATTGAGGTCTCAGCAAAACTCCCAGATGGCTCCATATGAAATTGTTTGATAGAGTTCCGGGAGGGTGCAAAGGTGCATCATGACAAAGAGGTACTTTGAAGGGTCAGGACATTCAGGATAGTCTGGGTAGATTTAACACTTTCACGGTCAATGCTGTTCCATCTTTTATTTATTCAGTACTATTCTAAACTGTGAAAATCCTTCTGTAATCAGAACTTTTGCATAGAATTATACCCATAAGATTGTGTTTTCTTTTATCATTGAACCTTTGTGTGTGTGTGCTTGTGTAGGAGATATGTGTGAAGAAATGGAAGACATGTGTGCTCCTGGACGCAGCCCCTGCAAGCACCAGTCCACCTGTCTCATCACTTCTATCGGCCCTAAGTAATCACATGCCCTATCAACTCATTTACTTATGAATTCATCTATTCTTGCTCCTTAAAGTAACTGTATTCATTAAATGGAAATGCCGTCTGAATACTTTTGTGCATACAATTGTGTGCAAAAGGTTAGAGCATCCCTGTCAATATTTGATAACTTTCGAAGTGAAAGTGATAGAAATGGCATGATACCACTTTTTACTTTATTTTATTATAATGTATCTTTATAAATATAAGCAATGGAAAGATCTCCAACAGTTGATACATTCATTATATCGATTGTTTTTAAACACTAACCCACTTTGTGTGTGTATGTGTGTGTGTGTGTGTGTGTGTATCAGGTGTGTGTGCGCACCTGGATATGTTGGCGATGACTGCAGTGTGGACTATGATGACTGTCAGGAACACAAGTGCCAGAACAACGCTGAGTGTGTGGATGAGATCAACGGCTACTCTTGTGCCTGCACCAGAGGCTACAGGTCAGTCTGAGTTCCAACTACAAGCTGCCCTTTTGCACACAGCCCAAAGAAGACATCCAGTACTTTATCCCCTGAGGCCAAACAGCAGTACAGATTAATGGTATTTCTGGAGCTACACTATACGGACAAAAGTATTGGGACCCCTGACTATTACACCAACAGGGACTTTAATGACAGTGCATTCAGATACATGGACTTTAATATGGAGTTGGTCCCCCCTTTGCAGATATAACAGCTTCCATTCTTCTTGGAAGGCTTTCCACAAGATTTTGGAGTTTCTGTGGGAATTTG
>JBBIGA010000083.1:2619534-2634776 GCA_037576975.1 Alestes dentex
CTTCCCCAAACTGTGTCCACAAAGTTGGAAGCATGGCGTTGTCCAAAATGTCTTGGTATGCTGAAGCATTAAGATTGCCCTTCACTGGAAGTAATTGGCCATCTGAACTCAATAATTAGGAGGTGTGTCCCAATACTTTTGTCCATATAGTGTATTTCTCCCTGTGCCATAGGAGTTTGTGTATGACAGCATGCTTTTAAATGCTCTAGTGCTTCTGTCTTTTTTCTTTTTTAATAGCTTAAAAGGAGAAAAAAATTACTATCATGTCATATCTACCCAACATTACTCAATGAGGAACTTTCCTTTCTCGTTCAGGTGTGTGCATGGAAAATGTATCCCACTAGACATGCAGTCCTACCGCTGTGAATGCCAAGAGGGTTACCGTGGTGCCTTGTGCAACCAGCAGGGGGAGCTCTTCAACCCATGCAGAAGGCTCCAGTGTAAGCATGGCCGTTGTCAAATCTCAGACTCAGGTGATGCTTACTGCCACTGCGAGAGCGGCTACACCGGAGAGTTATGCGACGCAGGTGAGCATAGTGGAACAAGATTTACAGCCAAAATGTTTAGTTGAGCATTAATGCAAATGCTAATACTTATACTAAACACTAATTCTGATAATTATATTTTCCCACAAGCCATCAGGTTCCTCAGCACACTGCCTGTCCTCCCACTCCCCCTCTCCCACACACACCTGATCTGTGAACTGATTCAACTTTCCACCTTGCACTTTACACATCACTTCTTTTATAATGTTCATGCAGCTACATGCAAAAACACATCCATATATACAGTCCAGTACAATATAACTGCAGATATTAAAATTCCCAGAAACTTATGTTATGTTAGAGAGTCATTCTTATTTTTTTATTTTTTTTTATGGTACCAGACTGAAGTTCTAGCTCTAGTGGCCACTGTTCACCGCATTTCAGATCAAGCCCATTAAATATTGACATGGGAATCCTAAAAGGGAATCCAACCAGAAGGTTCACGTCTATCTGTTCTGCGTGTCTCATTTAGAATCAGAGTGCCGTGGGGAGCCAGTGCGGGACTTCTATCAAGTGCAGCGCGGCTATGCCATCTGCCAGACCACACGCATGGTGTCATGGGTGGAATGCAGCGGAGCCTGCGACACAGGAGCCTGCTGTGCCAGCCAGAGGATGAAGCGCCGGAAATACACCTTCGAGTGCAGCGACGGAACCTCCTTTACCGAAGAAGTGGAGAAGACGATCAAATGCGGCTGCGTGGGGTGCATGTAGCATGCCCCCTCCCCCCTTCTCTAGTGTGACCCCCACCACCTTACCCCGCCGCTGTCGCAGAGTCAAGAAAGAAACTGGAGGGGGAGAGAGAAAGAGAGAGAGAGAGAGAGAGAGAGAGAGAGAGCGCGAGTAAGAGAGTATACAGAAATATATATTAAAAACCTATCTATATATTATGGACAACTATGTTTGTAAAATATAGGACTTTTCCTCCCTTCCGAGGGGTGTACGGCATTAGACAAAAAAGAAGAGAACATCAAAATGCGAAACATTGTATCTGTGAAACATTGTTTAAAAAAAAAAAAAAAAAAATGGGGGCGGCTGAGAAGTTTGGAGAGGTATTGTGTTTCTGAGCTGGTGTGGCACGGTTCCCATTCGCAGCCTGAAATTTCCACCCTTTCTTGTCCATCCATTAGGCCTCCGATAGCCTCAACACAATGTCATCTCCGCTAACAGAGAGGTCTGCTAGACCTTCATGGGCCCCTGGTGTGCTAGGGTTCGACAACCAGGGCGTGGTAGAGTATTAGGGGAGCGGTGGGGGTTACGTCCCCACTCCCCGCAGCGCAAAGACTGTTGTTTAGGAGGGACCCTAACGGCGTCTCGGTGATGGTAATGAGTACGTCCCCATGACTGCCATCACCACTGAGCTGTAGGTGCATAGAGTGGCTTCCTCATGTCTGCTCATAGACCTACAGGCACAACACATACACCAACTAACCTACCTTTCTGTACCACATCCCAGCAGGGTACAGCTCATAAGACGATACTACTGGCACATTGTCTTCGAGAAGCTAGAGGATTCGGTTGGTGAGGGCAGGGAGCTTTTGATTTTGGCTCATAGCAGAGATTTGAACGGTACCCGTGGTTAAGAGGGACGTGGGCACACGACCCGAGCCTGCAGGTCGCAGCGAGGAACTAACTAGCTGCTATGGGGCATCGGGAAGAAGTACCTGGCCCCCTTAGCCTGCCGCCAAACGGTATTGAGAGCATGAGCTCCTGGTGCCATTAATTTGTACAGTTACTTCAAGAGAGGGCTTAACGACATTCAGAAACTTCCATTGAAAGTTCAGTGCTATCCATGTTCAGGCCCTGTGTCATTTGTCCATGGCGCACGTGGATACTAATGTTATTCTTTTTTATTCTTATTATGATTTTGAGGGGTTTTTTTTGCACTGTCATTTCTGTTACCCAATATAAACGGAGGGCATATTCAAAAAGCTAAGGGAGAGCACAGCAAACCTAAACAAGGGGCTAGACTGAGGATGCCGTCTGATCATGGAGTAGCTTCCATAAGTTGCATGCTTGTCATGATGCGATGTCCACCATCACATAGGGACTGTAGGTGATGTTTTTATCGCTGTCGAATAGGGGTGTCGACCCTGAAACACGACCGAAAGCACATCGCATCCAGTAGATTGTTTTTGTTTTTATTTTTCTTTGTTTTGTTTTTTTTGTTGTCTAGTTCCTTTATGATGGTGTGTTGGAATAAACAGCCCTCCCCTTCGTCATCATGTCTGACTTCATTTGTGACGTCATCAGAGGGGTTTTGTATAGCTGAGTGGTGTCAGTGGCTCCCACACTGTACAGAAAAAAAGCCAGTAGTGTCCTATTGTGACCATTCTCCAAGCATGCATTGCCTTAGCGATGGGAATTAACCTGCCCCCCTTTCCCCTCCCCCCCCTCAATGTGAGCAGGAGGAATCTTAAGTTCTCCTCTCGATGCCTGCAGTATTACTTGTGCAAATTATTACATGTTGGAGAGACTTGCAATTTAAAACTTTATTGCTATCATTTTGTTTCGTTTTGTTTTGTTATGTTCATTTTCTAATTTCAATGCTTTTTTGCATTGCTTTCTTGTGTTTTTTTGTGTTGTTTTTTTTTTTGTTAATTTCTTTCCTGATGTAACCTCCTTTTAGTCCTCTCTTTATACAGAAAATGCCTAACAGATTCTAATATATATTTGTATTTCATTTTGGTATAGTATTTTTATATGTTAAAGAGTTAATCTGTGTTTTTTCTGGAAGTTGCTATTGTGAGGCAGAGTGACATTTTGGTGGGCTTCCTTCCGTGTTTGATTTGAATCACTTTGGATTTTGTTCGTTTAACTCGCTCATAGCACAGCACGAGCTACAGTAGTTTGTAGTCAGCCAAAAAGAAAAAGCAGAAAAAAAGGTCTAATAGGAGCCAGTGTGTTGATTTAGGGGAACATTTAATATTGTATATGTTGTCTTCCATGTGTATATGACATCTAATACATTTGAAGCTCTGTGTTCTTTTTTTTTTTTTTATTTATTTTTTAATCTAAAAAAGAAAAAAACAGCCTTTCCTGTGCTAAAAGCGGTTTCTTGTTTTCAATAATAACAATTTTTAAAAGGAAAATAAAAAAATGCAACTGCAAAACTTTCTTCAAAGCCAGAATTTATAGGGATGTTGTGGGCTGGCTAACACATTCCAGTTTCACAAGCCTGGGGTGGGGTGGGGGAGCCTAAACGCATGACTGCAAGTGAAAAAGATTGTACTTTGAGTCTCACACTTCACAGCTGACTCCTGGTTAACCTTTTTTTTTTTTTTTTTTTTTTTTTTAATATTATTATTTTACTGGTTTTATATATTGCATCTTCTAGCCAGTTTCCTCCTTTTCATTTTCCAAAAGACATACTTACTCAGACTGCATATTTCATATACAGGGTTGCTGACATTTTAACCTTTCCAAAACCCACCTCATTCTCACCAACTGACTGCCGACCCCTCCGTTACGTGAGCGGACATCTCTGCTTCGATCATCCAAGCGTAGGTGCCAATACCAGTGTCATAGACTTTCAAGAGAAATCCGTTTTCTTATACATAGATATTCAAGGAGTCGTCCTCTTTAGTGAAGTGGTAACTATTAGCGGTATTTTGATGTATCTGATGTTCACTCTACCAACTCCAGGTGGGTACTGAGGTGTTGTTTTCTCTTTTCTTTTTTTCTTTTTTAATTTTTTTTTTCTTTTTTTTTTTTTTCTTGCGTCTCGGGTAGTGAACGACAGACGACCTGATCTTTTTTTCCTGCTGCTGTGGATACTAAGACGCTCATTTTATATCCCCATACAAAGCCTTGTCTACTTAGATGGAGGGGTGTGAACCGTCTGGCGTTCGCACCGTCTATGAAGGTGTGTTGCATGGTTCCAATGCACTTCCATCCTCTGGAGAGGGTCTCCGGTCTTCTTTTCTTAAGGTCTCGACTGATCCCGTCACGGACCCTCTCTCTTTCTAAGCTATACTCATAAACATGTATTGTGAACAATGCAGTGTCTCTGTTGTATTGATTAAAAAAAAAAAAGTGCTGCATAAGCTCTTACTGTTTGTTACCTTCAGATGTGCTTCTGTTGCTTTTTGTGCGTCTCCGGGATTGATGGTTATAATTGATAATTGCAGTAATTCTGAATGTAAGTAGTGCCACCGACAAAATGTTTACTGAAAACTCCACCCTTTTCATTCATTAAAATGTGTGTGCTTTTATTATGTAATGCTGCGTGTGGTACTTTTTTTGGTTCTCAGGCTGCGTCCGAAACCACATACAACAGTACTATACATGCTTCATCCATGAATGCCTTGATAAATGTTGTGTATCGCTTTGACATACGATTGAGTGTGGTGCCATGCATGTTTTGTGCACAGCCATATTATCTGAGATAGTTTTAGATCATTATTGCAAAGCTACAAAATGAGATGACATATATAAAATGATGACACTTAAAAGTGGAATGTCCCATTTTTGTTTTCATCTTTCTGTTTTCTACAGTTTATACAGTAGCATAGTTTCAGGAAACCAATTCATACTGCAGTAAAATCCTAAAATTTTGGATTATGTGACATCCTGGACGGAAATGTTTTTGGTCTTTGTTCTGAGCAGAATCAAGTCAAGTCAAGTAGAGCTTTATTGTCATTCCAGCCATATACATTTAGTGCGCAGTGAAACGAAATATCGTCCTCCTGGGCCGTAGGTGCAACATACAACACGACACACTCACAACACTTGTTTCGTTTTTTTGTGACTGTTTCGGTGACTGCTTCATTTCCAATTGGTCATGACCTGCCAGTGAAAAAAATGAAGCAAGGGTGTATTTTGTACTTTATTCGTACTGGCAAATCGTTCTTACTGAGTGGCAGAAAAAAGATTTGAAACCTATACATGTTGATAAAATCCAATATTGTGGCATATCAATTAGATTGACATGATAAGTTGTCAAGTCTCAGCCTTTGGACCTCCCATGGTATGAGCGATGTAAGGCAAATCTATCAAATATATAACAAACATAAAATATATTCACCAAAACATATTTTTTGCCATGAATTTTTGTGCCTTCTCAGAATTGGGTCCATGTACCAAGTGTGATTTGGTTATGACCTCGTTGGCGACCTGGTGCTCAGAGGGTCATGGGTTCGAATCTTAGGACTGCTAGTGGCACCACTGAGGTACCCTTGAACAAGATACATTCCCCACACACTGCTCCCTGGGCCCGCTGCTTCACTTGGTAAATGGGTTAAATACAGTGAAAGAATTTCATGCTGTGGAGTGTTCACGTAACACAAACGGCCACTTACACTGACACTTTCTGCTTGGTGGCTTTCCCACTAGTTTAGCTTTTCATTTGGCTATGATGGACAAAGATCTTTCTTTCTGTCGTGGGATCTCCCACGATACAACAACACACAAGAATTACTTGCTAAGGAGTACACATCAAAAGTTGGTCAAATGGTTGGTCAACAGATATGTTGTGTTTCCTCAGCATGGCGTATCAAGTTCACATAGCAAGTCTGGTTTTGATACATGAAAGTTATGAACACCCTTCCTGTTTGATTTTCATTGGCTGTGACAGGCAATTTTTTGCAAAAATCAAAAGGCCAACTTTTGTGAAGCTTGCTCTGAAGATCATTTGTGCCAGGTTGGACAAACTTGGTATCCATAGGTGCCAGAACACGCCCCCCCCCCCCAGATTTTGATCAGATTTGGACAGCCCTACTTAATGAAACTGCACATGAAACTGCACAACAAGCGTCAAGAAATGGTTTAAGCATTAAGTGTGCCTTTCTCCCACACCAATTGTATGCACTGAGTTGAAAATCGCGTACATTTTTTGTTTACACATCTTAAACTTCCTAAGAAGACATTGAGGATTCCTTGGACAATTTGTGTCCCTACTTTGCTTTCATTACTATTGCTTTGCTGTAGAGGTCTGCAACGGGCCGGGATGCCCGCGGGACCCGTGGGACATTTAAGAGTTTCTTGCGGGAGTGGGCGGGAATAGAGATGTGATCGCGGGAGCGGGACAAAGACGTTGTTCTCTGGACTCCCGCAAAGTATACATTTGCACTGAATACATTTTACAGTTTGTTTTTATGAGGGGAACAACAGATGTGGTAGGCGACCTAACCTACGGATGTTTGCGGAATCTCTGGGACGCCAGGCGGAAGAATGGAAGCGCAATGAGCGCAATGAGCGCACTGACTGAGGTTGGAATAAACGCAGAGCCGCGCCACAAATTTCAGTGTTTCCCTATATTTCTCTCATTTTGACTGTGAAATGTTTCTATTGAGACTGTTTAGATGTTTTTTTATTCAGGTCTGTTGCCTAGTTAGAAAGGTTGTTGGATGTAGTTTTTTGTGGAAAACTGGTTAGCCAAATCTACCCTTATAGAAAAGACATCTTTACTTCGCAGCCGGAGTCGTGCCCACATAATATAGCCTATGTTTCATAAATTCCTGTATATCAGTTAGGCAACAAATAAATTTGATACCTTATTTAATTTTCATAAGCCAAGATATTATAGCTTTTAAAATGTCCGGTATTTTTTGCCCACCCTATACTCGACCAGCCTTGCTTGCCGGACAAACCATAACAGATGCGGGCGGAAGCGGGTCGAAATATTACACATTTCTGCGGGAGCGGGACAGAAACTTGCGGGAGCGTGCGGGAGCGGGATGAAAAATCAGTCCCGCGCAGACCTCTAACTTTGCTGCTTCATTATAGTTCAAGATAATTCCATCATGATGTAACTGTTGTTGGACTACAAGCCCTGGCTTGCAATCTCTGTTCCAGTTCATCCCAAAGGTGTTGGATGGGGTTGAGGTCAGGCCTCAAATTCTTCCACACCACACTCATGCAACCTTGTCTTTATGGACCTTGCTGAGTGGACTGGGGCACAGTCATGCTGGAGTAGAAAAGGTTCTTCCCAAGTTGGAAGCCTGGCGTTGTCCAAAATGGCTTGGTATGCTGAAGTATTATGACTGCCCTTCACTGGATGTAAGGGGCCTCGCCCAAACCCTGAAAAACAGGTGTGTCCTAATACTTTTGTCCATATAGTGTATTCCTAATGTCCGACTGATCACACAACCCCAGCTGTGAACCCATTCATGTCCACTAGAGGGCACCCTCAGCCACCTTTTTAATAATGGCTTTAAAAGGTCTCTGCCGACTGTCTTACATTTGCTGAATGATCTGTTTGGTTTGGCTCTTTACCTGCACTTGCAAGCTGCAAAGCTAATTGGTGAACCATTATACTATTATATGCTATGTAAATTATTATTACAGCTTTCTGTGTGTTCATACACTATATGGACAAAAATATTGGAATACACCTGTTTTTCAGGGTTTTGGCTAGGTCCCCTAATTCCAGTGAAGGGTTATCTTAATGCTTTAGCATACCAAGACATTTTGTACAATGCCATGCTTCCAGCTTTGCGGACACAGATCTGGGAAGGCCCTTTTGTTTTCCAGCATGACAAAGCAAGGTCCATAAAAACATGGTTGGATGAGTTTGCCCACACAGAGCCTTGACCGCAACCCCATCCAACACCTTTGGTATGAACTGGAACAGCGATTGTCAGCAAGATCTCATAAGTCCTCGACATAATAAATGGGCACAAATTCCCACAGAAGCTCTCCAAAATCTTGTGGAAAGCCTTTCAATAAGAGTGGAAGCTGTAATAGCTGCAAAGAGGGGCCGACTCCATGTTAAAGTCAATGTAGTTGAACGCAATGTCAGGCGCCCCAATACTTTTGTCCATGTAGTGTGTTTTCCTGCCATGTTGGATTCCAGCATGCATCTAAAATGCCCCACTTACAGCCACTCAGAAACTTTAGAAGCCATTTTTTTTTCAGCCAGAGAAGATGTTGCAAATTGATGTGACTGAAGCTAGATTCCTCAGGCAAGTAGATCTCCAAGACCAGGGTTGGTGATCACTGACCTAAACCAACACTTCATTTGGTGGTTACCTACAAAGGGACTTAATAAGCATTACATAAAGAAATAATATTCATGCACAGATTATGCCAAATTACATAGCAGTAAATGGCATTGAATTGACATAAAGGCTAAACTAAAGTGATTTGTTCAGTACACTGTAATAAAGCATCATTCCCAAGTAATGGAACAGAGGCCTAGTTAAGAGCACCATATCTCACTTCTTGGAAAGATTCTGATGCTCTTGAACTCAACTGATGCATGATGAATATACATATTCCCATATTAAAACTGATAAATGGCCCTTTTGACTGTGCCACTCCCTTTCAAGGTCACTTGTTTATGAAGCTTCATTGAATAATAACAAATAGAGTAAACGCCTTTCACTTTTTTAGACCCCATACGTCAATCCAATATAACTGATTTCAAACATTCTGAATAATGTTTCCTAAATATTCCTAAACATCCTAAGTATTTCCTAAGTATTGTTTCATTAATGTTATTCTCTGTATTTCGCTATATATGCACGTGTTATGAACTCCCTATGAAGGTAGCCTTCCAATAATGTATGCTGAAAATCTGTAAGTTGCAAATATATATACTTGTTTTATACTTAAGAAACTGAATTGCAAAGTCTGGAAAGACCATCGGTCAACAGACACTTGATCTCCTGACCTAGAACCTAAAATTAGAATGCTATTTACTTCACAAGTTCATCGAGGCACGTGAATGCTCTACAAAAGCAGTGCTGAAAACAGAGGGACCAGCTTTCCTAAATGTGAAAGAAAACACAGACTGATTCATCTATTGGTTTTAAGCAGGCATGGAGTTCACAAGGCGATACCTGCCCATGGAATGGGAGGAGAGGTGGAGAAGAGAAAAAGAGAGAAGAAAGAACGTGATGGAGGATGGAGGGGAGAGGGCTGAGGAGGAGAACCGGAGGTTGGAGTGGATCAAGGCTTACAATGACAGCAGAATGGGGATGAAAGAAAAGGAAGAGGTGGAGAACATGAGGAACAAGAGTGGAATGAAAGAGGACGAAGAGCATGAGCGGGATGAGAAACAGGAGACGCAGAAGTACAACAGAGATACGTACCCAGGCGAGGTCTTCCGAGCTCTAGAGGAAGCGAGGCGGTGCTCTGGCCTCACTGACCTAACCTTGGGTGTTGAGAATGGCCTTAAGCTCCATGCTCACTCTGTAGTTCTGGCTGCAGTGAGCACCCTCATCAAGAAGACGCTCCAAAAGAGAGACAGAAAGGGAGAGATGTTTTTACATTTGGGTCCAGAGGTGTCTGATCTGGGACTCTATGCAGTGCTGGAGTTTGCCTACACTGGAAGAATCACAGGTTTGAACAAAGACACTTCAGCTCAAATTCAGAAGGCTGCTCTCTGTTTGGGAGCTCCCAGGGTTCTGGAGCTCTGCAAAGACGAAGAGGAGCGGGAGAGAAAGAAAGACAAAAAGATGATGGAGTCGAGGAACATCACTGCTGAAGAACAGATGGAGGACACTCTACGGTCCATAAAACAGCTGTGGGAGGAGGGAGTGGGGTGTGATGTAGAGCTGGAGGCTGAAGGAAGAGCAATTCAAGGTACAGATACATAACGTATGTCACATTTTAACTAAGGATATATGTACATCTCAGGATATTCCTAAGAATCAGACTTCAGTACTGTCAAGGAGTCCACAAAGGCCGCACATTCATTTGTTAAATTTCTAGTCAAAACAACCATTGAGAAATTATTTTTTTTAGTGTCAGAAAAAATGTCAACCACTAAAGATTATATGAAAGTATCAGCATTAAGTGAATCACCCCTTTACCTTCATTAGAGCTTCCATTCTTTTTGGGAGACTCGCTTTCAGTTTTTCTAAGAATTCTGCAGATATTTCTCTATGCTTCTTGTAAACGCCTCCTGAATTGTCTTTCTGCACCCCAGTTTCAAACTTTAGCATAGAAACTTGCTACAACTATTACTGACCTGTGTGCAATGGGACTTCAGCAGGAGTTATATTACTGTACTGAGTTGTTAAAAAGCAATTCTATTTATTATCAGATAATGCCAGTAATCACAAAATGACATGTTTTAAGAAGTAAATGATATTGCATTGACATATATGGACTAAAGCTAAAATGATTTTTATTATGCTGTTAAGAAGCATCCTTCCGAAGTAAGTAATGGAACTTATATGGCAGAGGCCTCATTACGAGCACCACATATAAGTTGCATGGATTTTATTTGAAGGCTACCGACAAGGACTTATAAAGATACAAAACATTTAGAAAGCTGTACTTTATAAGCAGCTTGTGCCAGTATCTGTATAATGACAGATATTTAAAGAACTGAGTTATGCAGTATTGACCTTAAACTAAAGCAACCACCAATTGTTTTGTCTATAACAGTCATGAAGTATCAATAGGAGGTTTAAACTTATAAGGCATAACCCCTTGCCTTTATTACAGCTTCTATTCTTTTTTATGAGACTTGATTTTAGTTACTGTGAAGAATTTTTTTTAGGAATATATATCTATACTTTTTGTAAACACCTCCAAGGTTTTAGTATTAGTTCACTGTTTTCATGATCCCAATTTTACATTTAACTTTACCTTTCCTCTTTCCTAATGGAAGTGGATTATGTTCATTCTAATCTCCTCAGAAATGTCTTTATTAGCCATTTGGGATTCTCATTAGAACATGCAAGGCAGCTGAGGTGTGTGGGGGTAGTTGCTTATGTGAATATCCCTCTTGAGAGGGAACATAATGTCAGAGAGTTTGGTAACACCTTTTTGGGGAGGCTATAGCTGTAACCATTTTGAGATTAGATGTATGAAAAATAACAAACGTACTGGCTATTTTGATTAATTGTAAGGGTGGCATTTGACCTTGGGACTATTCTGTTTATGTGCAACAGATTATGAACATTGATGTGTAGTGATGAACTGCACCCATGCTTGGGTATCAGTATATATTATAGCAAATTCTAGATTCCAGGTCCATTATTATGCACATACACAATTATACAGTATAACGTGTAATAAAATGTGGCCCTGAAATGTCTATGAGACAATAGTTTTAGGAAATTATTAAAGGCTAGATCTAAGTGAAAAAATAAGTAGGAAAAACTATATTCAAATAAACATTACAAGTGTAAACAAGACTGATGTGCAGATATAACATAAATAACAGAATAGAGCATGTACTGTAAAGTGCAATGTGTCTAGTGCTAATAGCAACTGAGAGTTTCATGACCATGAGTGGCTTTTCTGTCCACTTCCAGCACATAAGGTCCTCCTGACTGTGAGCAGTGACTACTTCTGTGCCATGTTCCACAGTGGTATGAGGGAAAGCAAGCAGGCCTCTGTGTCCCTGTTATTGATAGGGGCACGTGAGCTGGAAGCTCTTCTTCACTGCTGCTACAGTGGGGATCTGTTTCTTGACTGGGACTGCGTCTTTGAGATCACTTGCAGTGCCCTGCAGTTTCAGTTCCAACCTGCTCTCTCAATCTGCCTCAGCTTTCTGGAGCAGCACATTGATGTCCACAGCTGCCTGGATATAGCTGTTTTTGCCGAAGCTTACATGATTAGTGACTTGATGGAAAAGGCCGAAGACTTCATCCTCATCCACTTCCAGGAAGTCGCAGCCACTCCCAAGTTCCAGGACCTGCCTGCTGAGAAGCTGTTGAACTTCTTAACACATGATGGCCTGTGTGTTCCATCTGAGCTGGCCGTTTTTAGAGCGGTGGTGACGTGGATCGAAGCCGAGCCAGACGAAAGGTTGCCTCAGGCCCCTGAGCTGATGGCAGGCGTGCGCTTCCCACTTATGACCTTCCGTGAGTTCCGTGAGGTCAGAGCTGTCAACCTACAGATGGAATGCAGTAGTGACAGCGGGATCGATCTGTATGAATCAGCACTGAAGGAGTTCGGATTTGGAGTGTCCACTTCCAAAGTGCAGAATCGTGTACGCCATCCCAAAGATGCCCTCGTTCTTGTGGGTGGAGACCAGCTAGTTGACGGCCTACGACTCCCAAGCCGGCAGCTGTGGTTTGCTAACACCCTGTGTAACGGTGTAGGGCTGGTGAAGGAGATAGAGTGGAGAATTCTGGGAGAAATGCCAGAGCAAGCCAGGTTCAGGCATGGAGTGGGCGTCCTTAATGGGAAGCTCTACGTGGCCGGTGGCTGTTACTACTATGCTAAGGCAGATACAATGAAGTCTGCCTACAGGTATTACAGAGTTATAACTTTTTACTGTTATATAAGCTTATTCATGTAAAGCCACATCCAATCATAATTAAACTGTTAAATATTCAGAGAACATAACACTTCTTACTGGGAGTGCCAGTGCCTTTGGTCATTACTAAATGAATTTTAAGATTAACCTTTTACCTTTTACTGAGTGCGACTGAGTTTTAGGCCCAAAGTTTAAATTTTAGCATTTAGGTTTAAAGTGATGCCTTAAACATTGAGCCCTCTGACCCCTCCAGACCTTCCAATAAGCCATGATGATTTCTGGAACTGTAAAAAATACACATCTATAATTTTTATCAAGTATTGTCCTACTCTTCATTACCAAGTTTTGATAAGAAAAAAATAGCGTTAAGATCTTAAAACTCCCAAAAGAAAAGGATCCAGTCAGATTTTAAAAAAATATTATCTAGTATATTGCTAGATGTAGCTAAGTGAGCTTTAGCATTGCTTAACACCATTCATAATTAACGTAGGACATAGGAATTAACCACGCACAGTTTGATTCCCAGTGGATGGGACCAGTTTCATAAGGTTCCCAGATATGGTCCTAGATATGTCACTGACTGTTAGTATGAGTACCAGCCTAAACAGTGCTAGCTCTATGTCTTTACTAGTTCCATGTCAGAACTTATTTCTGAAGGAGTCAGTCCAAAAATGCTACATGCAAGGTCAAATATGTGTTATTATGTCCGTTGCAAGCTTCAGACAAAAAATGTAATGTATTTTATAAGTTTCAGATGTCTGTACTCTGGAATGACCAAAAAATGGGCAATTAAATTACTAGCATTAAAGTGGGCCTTTATAGTCACCTGTGAACACACCACATTCACCAGGTGAAGCAGTGGGTGGCTGGGGAGCAGTGTGTGGGGATTATACCTTGCTCAAGGTACCTCAGAGGTGCCACTAGCAGTTAGGGTTGCCAACTTTTCCGAATTGTCCGGGACATCCCGAAATATGTGTGATTTTGATTTGCCCCTTCAGGGGCAGCTCGAGTCCCGTATTCCAATCACAGCCTCGTCGGCCAATAATATACTACTGTAAGCATGGCAATACTCATGCAAACGCTGCTATGAGACATGGTTGTTGGTGTGCGTGTGTGCACTGGCCACTAGTTGTGAGCGGTGACAAAATTATAGACTGTGTGGTTTGTCCTTTTACACTGTGAAATGTGTAGATTTATAGAATTAAACCTTGCGATTTTCATTATTGTTGGTCAGCTGCTCTGCGCGCCCTCATTTGGGGTTGAGAAAGTTGGCAATCTTATTGCTGTTTCGGTGGCTGTTTTTCCCTCCTGCACTGCTAGGGGACCCACACAATATTAGACAGGGTATGAATGGGTATACCCATTAGAATGGCTGTAAATACACATTACGTGGCTATTCACACACACAAATATTTCTGTTTAGGAGATACAAGTTTTTTTATTACTTTTTTTGTCAACTGTTTACAGATTTAAAACACACACGCATGCACGTACACACACACACTCTGTCTCGCTCTCTCTCTATCTCCCACTCATCAGCTTCTCATTTCCCATTTCTCTCTCTCTCTCTTTCTCTCTCTCTCTCTCACACACACACACACAGACGCTCACACACACTCATATCCACTGAAGTAATGAACTGAAAAACACTGTCACTCAAACACAAATACAAATATAAGGGGTGAGTGAGTGTGGGGGGGTATTTCATATTTCTGTGGTTTCCTTGACAACCACTTGTTGAGTCTCTCTCTCTCCCACCCTCTCTTTCTTTATTAAAGAGGCTGTTTTAAATGCATGTGTCCTGTGGAAGTGTTTGATGTCATTGATTGTGGGGCAATTACTGGTCTTGAGGGAAAGTGGGGAATAAGGGATGCACTTTGTGTGTGACACAGCAAATGAGGAGGCCTCATCTCATCTCGTCTCATCTCAGGCACAAGCTGAACTCTGTAAAGGTGGCATAAACTTTTGCTCAAATTAAGGATGAGCATTTCAGTTACACTGGCATGATTAGAAAAGTATTTGAAAAACTCCTCCCCGAATACAGAAGTAAAAATCTCGGACCAGATTTCTAACTGCACAATGCTATCTACTAACAAGATCACGCTTTCTAGACAATGCTAACAAGGGCACGTTATGTGGACAATGCTAACAAGATCATACTATCTGCACAACGTAAAAAAGATACAACACTGACAAGATCACATTATGTGGACAACATTAACAAAATCACGTCTTCACAACGGAAACAAGATCAGGCTGGAAAATGTGAACAAGATCATGCTATCTGGACAACGCAAACAAGATTGTGCTATCTGTCCAATGGTAACAAGATCATGCTATCTGGACAACTCTGAATAATATTGAATCAGGTTAGCTGTATTACGCTGTTGGGATCATGCTAACTTGATCATGCCATGTGGGTGTGCTTACTGCATCATTCTATCTTGAAGAAGCTTTTGGGACTTGCGCAACCTATCATTGCTATTTTGTGCGAGCGCATCGTTCTTTTTTCCGGCAGAAATGTACGTTGTCAAGAT
>JBBIGA010000083.1:2634876-2664376 GCA_037576975.1 Alestes dentex
TTTACGGCATTTAGCAGACGCTTTTATCCAAAGTGACTTCCATTCCCTAACTACAGGGGACAGTCTCCCTGGAGCAGCTTGGGGTCTTGCTCAGGACCGCAGTGGTGGTATGCTGAAGGTAGGATTCGAACCCATGACCTCTTGGTCAAGAGGCGTTCCAAGAACACCTACATGTAGTGAAAATGTTGTTGTGGTGTGTTTCTCTCCACCGTACCAAAAGGTTTATGATTATATTTTATATGGAAATATGGCTTCCACATTTTATATGGAAATGTGGCTGAATTTACATTAATATTTATGTTACAAAATTAGTAAATTATATTTTTCTAAATAATTTAGGACTAAATTTCTATTTATACATTTGGGCATGGTTCTTAGCAACACAGCTCAAGGTTTTCGTGTTAGTGCGGGGGTTTCAGCGAACAATTATTAGTTCGACAGCCCAAGAATTTCCAGGAAATGGAGCTTTACCGTCTAAGAAGATAAAGGGCCTCATCCACAACTACCATGAAAGACTTCTAGCTGCCATTGATGTTAAAGGGGGCAATACATGGTAAAAAGAACAGTTGTTTGACAATAAATGGCTTCAGCCAACCACTAACCATAAGACAGAAAGAAAAGTTTTTGTTTTATCATTCATATTCTCTGAAAAATGGTATGTAAACTATATATACACATACACACACAGTGAGGAACATAAGTGTTTGAACACCCTGCGGTTTTGAAATTCACATTGTAGGTGCATTCCCACTGTGAGAGACAGAATGTAGAAAAAAAAATTCAGGAAATGACATTGTATGATTTGTAAAGAATCATACAATGTAAAGAATCATAACTCCTGAGAAAATCAGTGTTAATATTCGGTACCGAAGCCTTTGTTTGCAATTACGGAGGTCAAACGTTTCCCGTAGTTCTTGACCAGGTCTGCACACACTGCAACAGGGATTTTAAGCACCTACAATGTGAATTTCAGTCCCCTCCATGATTTCAAAGTGGGAGAACTTGTAAAATCGCAGGGTGTTCAAATACTTATGTTCCTCACTGTGTATTAGGCCTACAATTGGTTCAAACTGAAACAGTTCAAATTGAAACGGACTGATTTAAAATTGTGACCACGCCCCCAGCAATGATGCCAGGCCAAAGAAAACAAAGCTTAATGAGAATCTCGCCTGTGGTAATTATTTATGATAGTTTACTTTGATTGGCTTAGGCCTCAGACAGGACGAGACAACATGAAATATATTTGTCCCATTTTTTACCTGTTGTGCCACTTTTGGCGTTTGGCTATCTCTACATAGGACAAGTGAACTACGAACTGAGATTTACTTCAGCAGCTTTAAAGGCCTCAGCTGAATGTTCATACAGTTATTTCTGCTTATTCGTTGTGATTGAGATCTGGTCAAGCTTAGGCATCCGACATTTAACACATCCTACATGTATTTAGGAGACAGAGAGTCCGTTAATCTGCCTTTTTCCAACAGCACAAATTCCCTAATGTCTCACTTGTATTTTCGCCACACAAGTCACCACAAAGACATACAGGCACGTCTCACAGATTCTAATCAGAGCTTCTTTAAAGTCTGGCCCTAACAGACGCTGGGCTCCCCGTCTCCCTCAACCGCCAGATAATTAAGCATCATCATACATAATTATGGTCTGGGCAAATCCAAATGAGCGATTCCTATCGCCCCTTCTGGGTTTACAAGCAAATCCCAACATCTTTAAGAGTGGAGCCACATTAGAAAAGCCCACTTTGCAATAAACTAAACAGCATGAGTAAGCCATTGGCATCAGTAGGTCAGTCAAGAGACAGTATGTTTATTATGCATTTTATTAAATTTATAACTAAAAGTAACCTATTTTCTGCCATGTACATTCTGGTCTTATATGTTTTTCCCTGAGTGAGAGTTTCAGGCCTGTCGAGTTTTGCCATATGGCCATATGGTTTGGCTCTTCTTTGAAACTGCAGTGAACCATATCTAGCTAATTGCATAACAGATGGGCTTTCTTTTACAGTTCCTATGACATATGTTCCATATGATGTATGGATGCCATTATAGGGTGAATTAGCAAATTGCTTAGTGTTGCACTTCATTAGGATCCAATAATGTGAAGGGAAGCACACTGAAATGTCTGTATAGCCAGAAGTTAAATGGCTTTTCTGAATAAACGATAGTTCTTGACGGTGCAGTCAGTGCAACTGAGTTTGGGAACCTGTGAATAAAATCCTTGATAGGACCATATTCTACCACTTTTTGCATTTTGTTTTATACGTGTTTATAAACCATTTGACACTATAGGGACACTCCTGTTTTACAGGGTTTGGGCTGGGCCCCTTATTTCCAGTGAAGGGCAGTCTTAATGCTTCAGAATACCAAAACATTTTGGACAACACCGTGCTTCCAACTTAGTGGACAAAGTTTGGGTAAGAACCTTTTCTATTCCAGCATGACTGTGCCCCAGTGCATAAAGCAAGGTCTATAAAGACATTGCTGGGTGAGTTCAGTGTGGAAGAACTTGACTGGCCCGCACAGAGCCCTGACCTCAACCCCATCCAACACCTTCTTGTTCAACATCAGTGCCTGACCTCATAAAAGCACTACTGAATGAATGGGCACAAATTCCCCACAGAAACACTCCAAAATCTTGTGGAAAGCCTTCCAAGAAGAGTGGAAGCTGTTATAGCTGCAAAGGGGGACCAACTAGCACATCAGCTGGTTTTCTTTCCAAATATGTAGGAACTCACCTGATACACTTGTTCATTATTAGTATACTTTCTAGTACTCTACAAGTACATGGTCTGTATACTTGCTATACTTATTAGCAGGTGTATTTAATAAAATGAACTTCATGTATACTACTTTTTTGCTAAGGGCTTGTATTATGGGTAATACTTGTAAATGCATTGTTTTCGGTGGTATCAGAAAGACAACAAATTCACTATTGCACCACCTGTCAACAACCTAAAACCAACTGGAATATCATGTCTACCACCTAGCAACACCTTAGCAGCAGCTTAGCAACACCAATCAAAACTAAATGAAATAAAAACTGGAGGGTAAAATACAAGTTGCATATTATTGCTAACAAATTTAAACGGTATATATATCTTTTCTGTTTTTTTCTTCATGATTTGAGCACATCAGCTGATTTTCTTTCCAAACATGTAGGAGCTCACCCAATCCACTTGTTTAATCAGTTGATCTCAGTCTCCAAACAGCTGATCAGGTGTGCGGATGTGAGCACACTGGCCCTTTCTGGTATGATCGGATGCCCCTGACTTAGTTGGGAAAAATGTAATAACGTATTTGTTTTTCAAAATGTTACCATTTTGGATATTTATATATTTGTTAGGACAGCAATATGTATCAAAGAAAGGTATTATTAACTTTTATTTTTTTAATGCAGTACTGGAATGATAATCAGATAAATTGTGACTCCCCGTCCATATGTCATATCACATTTCAAGAATGGGATTTCCATGTCTTTCAGCAGACAGGAACAAAGAGAAAGGGGGCATCGTGAATTAGGTTAGAGAGAGAGAGAGAGAGAGAGAGAGAGAGAGGGTGGAGTTGAACAGAATAAGATAGAGACGTTGTGTATACGCAGACGGCAAAATAAACAGGAGATGTTGGTGTGATAAGGAAATTAAGGAAAAGGGTGCAACTCAAATAAACAAGGACTTATACACACACATACACAAACACACACTGTTGGTCAGGGCCACCCCTCAGAAGGTCTGACACAGAGTGGAGTGGGAGACAGAGAGTCTCTTTCTCTCTCTCTCTCTCTCTCTCTCTCTCTTACACACACACACACACATACTGGAGGACTCTGATACGTGTTCAGAGCCATGACAGGTTCTAAAAAGCCAAGCAACAGACTGGAGAACTTCTATGAAAGGACATGACAGGAGAAGATTGTGATTAATGAAAACCTTTGATAAAACAGGCTGGACTGAAGGTTGTCATTAGAGGTTCAGTTTGTGTATTCAGAAGAATCGTTCATTCATTGGACCATCCAACTTGGATGGAGCTTCTTACAGGATTCTACTGTTCTTCTGGGATCTACTGATTGGATGCAAATCGGGACAAATTGGGACCCCACTCGAAGTTTGTGAAGGTGATATATTGTTGACCTAGGATTGGTAGATTCTAGTGGAGTCTCGAAGAATGAAATTGGTGGGGATGAGGGATGAAGAACCTCAGATTTTCCTGTTCTGTTGAAAGTTTAGTATGCCTCTTCGCAAACCAACGGGATACCTTTTGAAATCTTCATATCGTGAATTCTGAGAAATCAAGTGCTCTTTTTGGGCTTTAGAATGGTTCAGAAGTAATTGGTTCTATCAAATGCTTGAAGGACTTCCAAAACAATCTTTTCGTTTTTACTCTTGCCAATGAGACAATCGGAATGCTTCCCTCTCTAACAGACCTGGACTTCCAACCTAACCAAACCCGCTGTCTGCAGATCAATACTCTTGATTTTTCTGACTTGTGGGATGAAGAAGATCTATATCTGGACACTGCTGATGATGACTCCCCCAATAAAAAGTCCCCAACTAATCAAACCCCAGGGCACAATTTGGAACCCCCTACACCTCCACCAGCACCACCTCTGGCTCTTTCTCATTTTTTGGCCAGTCCTGTGCCTCCCGAATCACCCCGGCAAACTCTGAGACTACATTGGAAGGAGTTGCTGAGTTTGCAGCCTCTTCCCAGAGTCAGTCGCTTTGGGTCACAGTCGATTTGGGCCAGTTTGGAGCCGGTGCACCTAGACACCAACAGGCTAAAGTACTTGTTCGAGAGCAAGAGCAGTAACAACAAGGTTCTCTCTGTTCTGACAAGTGGAAAACGGGTGAGGGCAAACAGTATTTTCTCATCAGGTTAAAGGGTTATTTCTTCGATTTTTCAAAATGTGTTCATGTAACCGACTCTTGATTTACAATGGTGGTGGGGGGAAAGGAAAACATACATTTAGATCTTACCCTTTTCTCAGAACTATTGTCGAACTATGTCTCAGACATCAGACAATATATTTGTAACAATTACTTTCTGTGAGGGACTTTTCAGAGGCATTAAATGCTTCAAACATCTAGTTCATGAGAAGAATTCCGACAGAGCATTTCATATCATACCATTTTGAATAATAGATGTAGCTTACAAGCTATATCTGTCTCAAAGTGAATAAAAGCACTGAAATGTGCCCGACAGGTTCAGGAACCATTGTGTTAAAGCAGTGTGTCACAGGAAAAAGTGGTGAAATGGGAGGAAGACCATTTCCAGCATTCTTTCCATTTTAGCAGCATCAACACAAACACATATTCCTTTAAGAATAACCAGGTGTGGATAGTACTGCAGCCATGATTAATAGGTAACGTATTACCTAACAACTCACTTTCTGTCTGTAGCAGAAGCAGCCATGTGTGTCTGTACTTGGTGTGAAGCGCAGTAACATCATCACTATAGCCCTGAGCAGTTTGCCCCCTCCTCACCTGCTCCCACCGGCCATCTATAGCATGGACTCAAGTGTGCTGGACAGGGAAGATGTACAGGTAGTTCCCTTATGCTTCATCTAACACAACTTCAGCATTACCACTAATGAGAGTAATTTGTCCTTCTCTCACCGCATAGTTAACCTGATAAGGCAAAATGATAAGGCAAGACAAGATAAGGCAAGTTTCAGTAGTTCAGTTGTTCTCCGGCTAGTCCTCAAGGCCTCCAGGTGCTGTATGTCTATGTGTTGGGCACTGAGATAGAAAAAAATGTGGACTGCCTGGAGGTCATGAGGACAGATTGGAGAACGACTGCAGTAGTAGCAAATATGATCATCAATTCAGTTTTTTGACCACAAAACGGTCAACAGTCATGTTTGCATATAGTGACATATTTTACAATGTGTCAGATGGAGTCTGAAGAACAGGTTCATTTTCTTCTATCCATTCTTATGCCTACAAAACTAAGTGTGGATATTGTGCATGCATACACTCAAACATGACACTTCCATGTCAGTGTCAAAACGTTGATAAGATTGGTCCACCACCGAAATAGTACATTCACACTCTTGGTCTAATGGGGGTATATACCATTGATGAACAAGGTAAAGCAGGCTGACAAATAATGCGGAGAAACAGATGGAATACAGTCTGTGATTTTAAACTAAAAATATGCACCTAAAGTCAACAATGGGTGTAACTACAAGGTAGGTATAGCTATTGAAGTGTATCATCAGTGTATATACGGAGAGGGTACATGGAGAGGGACAGGAGGTAGGAAAGAAGTGACGTGAAGTGAAAGTGACCATTTGACATATGTAGGCACACCACAGCACACAATGTGATCAGCACAAAACTCTTCTCTATATTTAACTCATTCACCCAAGTGAAGCAGGTTACCTCAGGGGTGCAACTAGCAGCCTTAGGATTTTAACCCAAGACCTTCTGATCACAGGGCCAAATCTCTAACCACTGGGCCACCAGCTGCCCCTCTGTCTAGTTTAAAGAGTTGACTTGTTTGCAATGCTATCCATCATCTCAACAGGCTGAAATTAGCTGTGGAATTCCATATTGATGAGATTTAAAAGTGCATTATGAATTACGCACCGTAATGTATTCTCACGTAGAGGCTTCAGTCGCTGGTCCCAACTGAAGAGGAGTTAAATTTGATCAAGCAGGCGAAGGCCCAGGCTCCCCACTGTCCTCTGGCTCCTGCTGAGCAATCTCTCCTCATTCTGGGCAACATCACTCACTTGAACCACAGGCTACAACTCTGGGCCTTTGCACTGGACTACGACACTTTGGAGAGGGTGAGAATGAAATTGTTGTAACTACCCAGATAAGCAGTTAAATGTTTTTATAGCAGTAGTTTTGCTAAACAATCTCACATAAGCAATTTTCCCCAAAGCGCCGGGGCTGCGAGGCTAATGTTTCTAGGTTTGTCTCAGAACCAGTTGGTGTAATGCAAACTGTATTGCTGTATGATGTACTCAGGGGTTAAAATGGGATTTATGTGTTGGGCTCTGTGGTTTCAGGGTGGACATTGGTGCACGTGTGTGCGCCTAGATTACACATCTGATTTATATCATTTGACAAACTGTAAAGAAAATATAGCAAGGTGAGACAACCCTTTGCTGTGAACACTAATCAGTCATTCTACACTATTTGGACGAAAGTATTGGGACGTCTGACCATTACATCAGCACAGACTTTAATCACAATAAGATAAGATAAAATAAGATAAACCTTTATTAGTCCCACAAGTGGGAAATTTGCTTCGTCACGGCAGAGATGCGTTCATGGAATGTTTCTGTGGGAATTTGTGTCAGTTCATTCTGTAGAGCATTTATGAGGTCAGGTTAGACTGATGTTGGACAAGAAAGTCTGGCTCGCAATCTCCGTTCCAGTTCATCCCAAAGGTGCTGGATGGGGCTGAGGTCAGGGATCTGTGTGGGCCAGTCAAGTTCTTCCACACATCTCATCCAACCATGTCTTTATGGACCTTGCTTTGTCATGCTGGAATAGAAAAGGTTTTTCCCCAAAACTGTGTCCAGAAAGCTGGAAGCATAGCGCTGTCCAAAATGTCTTGGTATGCTAAAGCATTAAGATTACCCTTCACTGGAAGTAAGGGGCCTAGCCCAAACCCTGAAAAATAGGTGTGTCTCAATATTTTTGTCCGTATAGTGTGTCTTTCATTCATCTTGAAGACTGGCAGTATGCCAGCAATCGAATAGCAGTTTCTCCACTTAAGGCTTTTGTTTCTCTGTACTGGTCCAAAATACTCATCAGGATGGTACACTTCACTAGGCTGCTACACTACGAAAAGTTCAAACCCACACGCATTAGACATATGGTGTAATTTAAGTTGCTTTCTTATTCTGACAATGCTGAAATATATTTCAATACGTGTTAACTTGACACTTTAACCATCAGTTTGCCAGCTAGTTTAATGTAACAGGTATTGGGCACGATTCATAGCCAGACCAGCCAGGGTCCTTTCTGTGTGAGGTTTGCAAGTTCTCCCCGTGTCTGCACGAGTTTTCACTGGGAGTTCCAGTTTCCTCCCACGCATTCAGTGCCAAGACATGTAAGTCAGGTGGATGATGCAAAGTTGCCTCGAGTTCGTTTGTCTGTGTGTCTGCCCTCAATGGACTGGAGACCTGTGTTTCTCTGTCTTTCGCCCTATGATTGGGCTCCAGTGCCGCTTGCGACCCTGGTTCGAATAAGAGGCTCAGATAATGGACGGATGATAAAGCTGTGCAAGGCTGAGTGTCCCCAGAGAACATTGTAGGCCTAGGTGTTGGATTCAGAGCCCCAGATAGCCCTTGACCAATTTAATCCCTGGATAGACTTTAACGTATAAAATTAGATTCATAAATTTGTAGCAGCCATCCTAAAAACTGAAGATTGGCTGTAATGTTGTCTATATGAGATTAGGCAACAAAGTTGGAGGTGCTTACAGTAATTGACTACATTAGTGTCAAAGATCCAGTGCAGAACTGTAGAAGCAAACTGAACCCTCATGTTGCCTTATACCTAAATCTAAAGCTTGTATGTCTCAAACAAAGTACATTAAGCTGACTCAACTGGTTCTCTGCTTTGATTCACTTGCCTTTGATTTTCTTTCCCACTAACAGTGTTTGTTGTTGTGCTACTTGTCCTCATGCTTTGCTTGACTCTCTGGATAAACAGGAAATTGCAGAGCCTCTCTTTCATCTGAAGCTTGCAATGGAGCAGCTCGCAGCCAATCAGACATTCCGGTGCATACTGGCAGCAGTGCTTGCGATTGGGAACTTTCTAAACGGATGCAAGGTATATTCCTTTTATATGGTCTTTATGTTGGCATCGGGGCAATACGTCCCTTTCCCTCAGGAAAGAAGACCCCCCGGCAAACCTTGCATTTGTTTGTCATCTTGTCATCAAGTTTTATACAATGCATTATTTAAGTGTCACAAAATGTAGTTTTTAATGACTTATAATTTATAACACTTACATATGCACTCTAGTCTATTTTTCAGCTCTACACATATATGTTCACTATGACTTATTTAAGATGCTTGCCTATGATAAGCTACAATCAGATCCCTTGTTAAAAATGGGTGAAAAGGTTGACGATAAAATAAACTCTCCTCATGATAAAATAAAATCCTTTAAGGACATTTAGTCTACAAAAAAAAAAAAACCCATAGCAAAATATTTGGAAACAAAACTAAATGTCACAATTTTTGCAGCCCTTCAAAGTTTGTCAGAACAAAATGAAACTGAAATATGTTTTCACTTATATTTCACTTGTTTAAGCTCAATCCATGAATATATATCAAAATGCCAAATTCCCTTTCACAAAGTGCTTAATCACCATGAGAGAAATTGGAGAATACATTAATAAAAAGAAGCAAAAGTGTGTTGACCTTCATAATTCGGGTAATCGCTATAAAAAAAAAAAAAGCAAAACTCTTGAAATATCCATATCCACTGCAAGAGCAACAGTTGAGAGTTTTAGAGCAACTAGAGCTGTAGTGAACCTGTCTGGAAGAGGATGCGTGTTTATTTTCCCACCACACACAGTGAGGGGGATGTTTATGGGGGCAAATATTTCTTCAAGTACCACAGATGTAGATTTGCAGAAGATTGGGACATATTAGGGTCACCAAGTCTTGTGCCAAAAAACTGTTTGATATGAGTGCCAAAGTAAAGCCTTTTCTTGAATCTAACCAATAATAGAAGCATCTGGAGGTCACTGGATGCTACTGGAACATTTAATGGAAACAGATTCCATGGTCAGATTAAACAAAAAAAAGAGTATTTTTGCCAACAAACACTGAAGGTGCAGCACTTGGTTCTGAGGGGTGAAATGATTCTTATATAGTAATCTTATACTGGAGGATTTCCTCCCATTTTACTCCATATAATGTGTAGAGAGTTTAAAAAAACCCTTATATATACTGTATGGACAAAAGTATTGGGACACACCTGTTTTTCAGGGTTTGGGCTAGGAGCCTTACTTCCAGTGAAGAACAATCTTAATGCTTAACTCCATGCTTCCAACTTTGTGGACACAGTTTGGGGAAGAACCTTTTCTATTCCAGCATGACTGTCCCCCAGTGCACAAAGCAAGGTCCATAAAAACATGGTTGGATGAGTTTGGTGTGGTAGAACATGACTGGCCCACACAGAGCCAGCTGACCTCAACCCCATCCGGCTCCTTTGGGATGAACTGGAATGGAGATTGCGAGCCAGGCCTTCTTGTCCAACATCAGCGCCGGAACTCATAATGAATAGACACAAATTCCCACAGAAACACTCCAAAATCTTGTGGAAAGCCTTCCAAGAAGAGTGGAAGCTGTTATAGCTGCAAAAAGGGGACCAACTCCATATTAAAGTCTGTGTATTTGAATGCAGTATCATTAAAGTCCCTGTTGGAGTAATGGTCAGGTGTCCCAACACTTTTGTCCATTTAATGTATTTAGAAAACTACAGTACACCCAACACCATCCTGCTCTTCTGTGCACTTATGTGTTCTCCTTCCAGGCTCGAGGGTTTGAACTAAGTTACTTGGGGAAACTCTCTCAGGTGAGAGACACACACAGCCGCCGGCCACTGCTGCATCACGTATGCGTGTTACTGCTCCAGCTTTACCCCCAGTCCTCGGATCTGTACTCTGAAATAACTGCCGTCACCAGAGCCAGCAAGGTACAGGGCAGTGTGTAGCTGCATGTGTGTATGTGCCTAATAAAGCTAATACTGTACTATTTCTTCTTATATTTGTGTACATAATCCCGGAGACTCAAGTTTTAGTCTGCAGCCTGATGTGCAAAGCACCTGTCTAACACTGAAGCATATATTTTATTAAATAATTTTTTTTTTTAAGAACTAATGAAAAGAACTACAATTTGATCTCCTATACATGAGTTTGTGGATGTACTATGTAAACATTGTTAAAGTTTCAAAGTATATGTTTCACTCCACAGTTCATAAATGGCATATTAGGAAATTATGAGAATCAGAATAAGAAAACTGATCCCGGAAGAAACTGCTTATGTTACGACTGCACGGACACACAGAGACTAGTACACTATAAAATAGAAAGTCTAAATAAATCCAATAAAAGTCTGCAGAAAATACTCGGTATGAATACACCAGGCTATATACACAAATGCTGGGTATAGATATAGATAATATAGATAAATAACTTACAGTTAAGTCAGTTAAGAGATATCAGTAGTATATAGGTAATATTGACATAAGTAGTGATATTGCACATGGTAAGACTACTGCACATCAATATAATAAGATATTACACATAATAGAAATATTGCGTATAATGAAATGATTGAGCACCCGAAAAGAACATTGCACAATATTCCTCGTGGTAGACTTTTGAAAATGAAGTTTTAAATTCACTGTTTTTGTGATGGGGATCAAGCATTGTACTTGGTCTGCACCGATGTTTTGGTGATTTGTGTCAAACTAACATTGTCCAGAACATCACACTGCCTTACATCTGCCCATGTTCCTGCTTCCAACACTTCAGCTTCAAGAGATGATTGTTCACTTGCTGCCTAATATATCCCACCCCCTTCTTCATCTTCTAATTATCATCATTATTATTATTATTATTAGTAGTAGTAGTAGTAGTAGTATTAACCACAGCCCGGCCAGAATTGACTATCTGCAATAATTAAACAGAATCCTGTTTTTTTCAGTGTGATTACTCGCAGGTGCAGTCCAATCTCACTCAGCTGGAGGCCCTTTGCAAAGCTTCCTGGGAGCAGCTCCGTCTGCTGGAGAAAAATAGCGAGAGTAAGAAAGGAGGAAAAATAGGAGGGGAGGAGAGGAAACTTGGAAATGAGGGATCACTCCGCCAAAGACTGCCACATTTTCTGAAGGACTGCGGAGAAAGGTTGAAAGTGCTCCGAGCCGTCCATCGGAGGGTCATCAACAGGTAGCTCCTGGAAAAAAATACACCAGCCTATTTATTCAAGCTTTTTAATCCTTAGGATATGAGGTAAATATAAACACCGTAAAACAGTCTAAAACCGGTGTTTATTCTCCTACATGCTCGCGGTTTGCTGTTCTTTCGCTCGGCACACCGCCGCTTTTCGGATCCCCTCCCTCTTCCGGTTTTCCCCACCCACTTGTGGGTGGAAACTATCCTGAAAGTTCTCCCGGGTTCAAAGATTTTGTGTTTTCTTACGTTTGTTTCTAAGACCTAAAATAAAAGAAATTTGTTCATTTTTGTTCTTTATGGACATTTGGACTATTATTATTTCAATTTCTTTGAATTACAATGACTTTGGTTCTGAGTGGCATAGGAACACCAGACGAAGCTCAGCATGACGCCTCAAGCACCGACGGCAGGATCCATGCAGCTTGTGTTCTAAGGGTTAATTGTTTTGGTTGTTTATATAATTCCCAGCACCACCAAATATAGTCATTCAGCCAAGACATTCTTTTGCTTCTTTTGTTTTACACTGGAGCTATGGGACTTAAAGGTACTTACACCATGTCAAGTAGCAAGTGTACAAACTACATGCCAAAATCATCAGGCACATTCTCCAAACTGTGTAGAATTGTTGATGGAAACTTGCTTATGTGGTTTCTGACACTGACATAAAATTCAGGCCTGAAGACTTCTGCTACAAGGGTCTTAACATGGTATGTAATAAGGCAGAGCATTATTTCATTTAACAGTTCAGTGGCAAATGTTTGATTATCTTCAAATCTAAAATATTAGCAATGCGTGGAAACTAAAGAAACTAAACTGAAAATGAGATGTACATGCCTGTATTAAGCACAGAAACCATATAGTGAGGATGTCACATTCAATTCGTTTCCTTATATTAAGCAAAATAAACAAAATAGAGAAAAAGATTTTTCATGTCATTACAGATTTCGAAACTGCCTCTGGAACACTGCAAAAACTCCTGATCTAACCAAGACTTGCGATCTTATTTTTAGCCTAAAAGTCTTCTTGATCTTGTTTTGAGAATAATATACTATATAAGAGCAGACTTGTAAGCTTATTAAAATTGTTTTAAGATATTGTTTCCTGTTTCAAGAAATCTCAGACTAGAAACAAGTGAAATGATCTGCCAGTGCAGTAAGATATTTACACTTGGTCAGATTTCTTGAAATAGGAAAAAAATATCTTAAAACAATCTAAATAATCTTACAAATCTGCGCTTATATAGTATATTATTCTCAAAAGCAAGATCAAGAAGACTTTTTAGGCTAGAAATAAGATTGCAAGTCTTGGTTAGATCAGGAGTTTTTGCAGTGAAGAAACATCAGCCCAAATGTGAATCAGGAACTTCATGAACTTAGACTCTATCTCTTTTTCAGGTTTCACTCATTTCTGTTGTACCTGGGCTACTCTCGCTCTATGGTCAGGGAGACAAATGCAGATGCATTCTGCAAGACGGTCAGTGATTTCGCTCTAGAGTACAGAGCTGCACGCCATGCCATCCTGCAGCAGAGAGAAAGGGAGCAAGAACGGGAGAAGCAGCAGGAGAAGGACGAAGACAGGGGGAAAGAATCTCCCAGTCTTAAATCCAAAGCCAAGCCTCTTCAAAATCCATCTCAGGTGACAGAAGAATTTAAGCCATAGCTCTGTCAAATGTACATCATTTTCCCCTCACACCATGTGTTTGGTATGGTGAGTTTGGTGTGGAGGAACTCCAGTGGCCCACACAGAGCCCTGATCTTAGCCCAACATAACACATTTGGGTTGACTGGATCATTGATTGTGAACCTTCCTAGCTGCCAATTGGGGAGGCAACTCCATATTAAAGCCCATGGTTTTAGAATGGGGTGTCTCACCCCGTCACTCAGCAATGGCGTCTGTTGGCGGACTTAAAAGTAATGGCGTCTGTTGCCCGTTAGTGACCTCCTTCAAGCAAGTTAAACTGTCGAGTGACGTTGTGTCAGCTTGACCCCCCCCCCCTTCACCCCCCCAGTCCTAGCTAACGGAAGGAACTGGACACGACTAAATTGGGGGGATAATTGGGGGGTAAAAGTCACTGAGCTCTATAGTATTTCTACAGATACTGTTTGTCTAAGGAGAAGGCATGGCTATGTGCTTCATTTTATACAACTATTAGCAGTGGGTGCAGCTGAAACATCTTAACTCAATTTTAGGAGGGTTTTTCTTTTTGGCCATTAATTGTATCTACCTTTATATTTTTATATTATATTATATTACATTACATTATTTTAATAACTGTGATTCCAACTTTTCGGAGACAGCGTGAAACCAAACATTGGGCAGGGTTTCTGATCTAGCTACGTTTTTACACTGAATGATTAATGGGGTTGTTGGAAGGAAGGGAGTGACACATGCTATTAGTATTTCATTTTATTTTCCCAACCCACTAGTGCACAGTGATGTAATTTAACATCAAAAGACATTTTAGAGGCAAACAAATGTAAAGATTATGGGGGAAACAAGTCGTTTAAATGGTTATGATGAATTGAGCTTAAAGTGACCAGGGACATTCTGATTTGGGGTCGATTTGAATCTTTTATTGGGCAAATGAAAGAGATGAATGAGCGCTGACATAGCACAGAGGCTAGAGGGAGTGTGTGTGACCATTTTCACTATTAAGTGGGCCAGTGGCACAATGAATAACGTCTGACTTCGGATGAAAAAAGATAGACTCTTGGTTGGCTCAGCTGTCCATTAGTGGCTGTTTCTGTGGGGCAGCTGGAGGCCTAGTAGTTAGGGAGTTGCCACTGTGATCAGAAGGCTGTGGGTTTGAATCCCAGGACTGCCAGTGGCACCACTGAGGTACCCTTGAGCAAGGCACCGTCCCCACACACTGCTCCTCAGGCACTGCGTTGGTGGCAGCCCACTGCTTCACTTTGTGAATAGGTTAAATGAGAGAAAGAATTCACACTGTGTGCTGTGCTGTGCTGTGCTGTGGTGTGTTCATGCGTGACTATAAGGGGCCACTTTACTTATTACTGTTTTTCTACAGGACAATGAAGAGCAGTCAAAGCTGGAGGAAGTACTGAAGACTCCCACATCATCCTCTTGCTTTGGCTTTAGTGTTCCCCGCCACCGCAGCAAGACACCAAACTCTAGAGGTATATCGCTCACACATACACAGATAATCACGTTCTGCTGTGTACTCACAAAAATGACTAATGCTTACAATTGTTATTTTCAGGTTCTCTTCCACGAAGATTTAAGTGGTAAAAGAAACTCCCGCACTATCTGCAAACGTTCTCACACCACACTACTACAAATTCGTAGCAGTTAAAACAGACCTAATGATAGAAACTTGAAACTTCAACTTTTTGCTCAGTCTACAGCACTGCAACAACTTGAATCTCTCTTTTTCTTGAAACTCTCTTATTTATTCCATGTTTTAATGATATACCTTCTGAAATACAAATAAATCCATCGGTGTTTATCAGTAAAGTGTGTCGGGTTTGTTTGACTGCATATATATATATCTACTTTACCTAGAATGACTGTATACATACATAGCTTTTAAATTAGTTGTTATTTATGGTTGAATTTTAAGTGTTAAGAATAGGGCCATTCTGTCAACACACTATAGTCCAGCAGGCACCATGTCCAGCCCATTTGGATGTTTTTACTGCTCCCTCATTCCCAATCTAATTTTATCAGCACATTAAAACCCCTCACTGAGCCATTGCTGGTGTACTATAATACTAACATGAGCAGTGCAATGTCCATCCCAAAGGTGTTGGATAGGGTTGAGGTCAGTGCTCTGTGCGAACGCAACTAACCATGTCTTTATGGGCCTTGCTTTGTGCACTGGGGCACAGGCATGCTGGAATAGAAAAGGGCCTTCCCCAAAACTGTGTCCACATAGTTAGAAGCATGTCGTTGTCCAAAATGTCTTGGTATGCTGAAGCATTAAGATTGCCCTTCCCTGGGAATAAGGGGCATAAAAATAAAAAAACAAACATGCGTCCCGATACTTTTGTCCACATAGTGTACGTTTGTATTTCACAGCGCCACCCACAGACTGCCCTGTCTCCGGTATTATTACTTTTTTTTGCGCATGCGCACGACGCCATTTCGTGGCCTCTCCTGTCTGAAGTCCCTGAGAGCGAGCAGACCCGGACTCTGCCCTCCACTCTGTACCACGGGCACTTTTAATCATTTTTAGTCTTTAACTCCCGGTGAGTATTTTGATTTCGAGAGATTTTTTCGGGGGGTGAATTTTTTTTTACATTTTTCTTTTTTTATTTTTTGGTCTGACTGAACTGGTCTTTGGAGCAGTGTTTTTTTATTTTTATTGCATATTTTCTGTGCTGGTTGGGTGGCGTACATTTTGTGATGCCGAGCTAGAGCATTGCTTTGAGATGGCGACCACTTTTTTTCCTTTTTTTAATTTTTTTGGTTTTATTTTTCACTGTCAGAGTTATGAACCCTTTTTCTGCAAGACTACTACCTATAGAGCAGTGTGTTTGGTGCCGAGCTGATTTTTGTAGGTGTGTTTGGAGGAATATTGTAGACCTGAGAATGGACCGATTGGTTTTTGGGTTGCCAAGTTGTTCGTTTTTCTCTCTTCTCCCCTCTTCTCCTCTCCCTCCCTACCTACACACTCCCCATTTCTCCCTGTCTGGAATTAGGGGACTTTAATACCTTTAAAATCGATTTTTAAACTGTTTTTCTCACAGTGGCCTACAATAGTCTGCCTTTTGATATCAGCGTAGGCGTTTTGTTCCCAGCCTGTTTATGTGATGGCCGTTGCTTTCGAGGCGGTTTGAATTTTTTGAGGCACTTTTCCAGTCGGATTTTATGCAGTTAAACGATTTTTCCCACCCTCAGGCGATGTTTTGGATTGATGAAGGACTGCAGAGCCAGAATGACGTTGTATTTGCATGGACCAGCTCTTTTTTTATGTTTTTATTTTTGATAAAATATGTGATCTGACTGTTGTTTACGTCGCTTGGGCCGTCGCTCCATTCTGTAACCTGGTGACTGGTGTCACACAGAAAGGTCACGTGGTTGATGATGATGAGAAACAATAAAAAGCGGACTACCTGACGATCCGGGCCGATTCCTCATTTTTCTCAAAGCCATGTTAGGGGAGGAACAGAGGCTTAGTGTCTAAAGACACCAGTCTGTTTAGGCATGAAAATGTTATGAAGACTGCAGTGACCAAAAAAAAAATATCAATGCTACACTATTTGGACTATTGGGACGCCAGAGCATTACACCAACAGGGACGTTGACGTTGCATTCAAATACATAGACTTTAATATGGAGTTGCCCCCCCCACCTTTGCAACTATAACACCATCCACTCTTCTTGAAAGGCGATGCACAACACTTTAGAATGTTTCTGTGTCGGGAATCTGTGTCCCTTAATTCATTCTGTAGAGCATTTATGAGGTCAGGCACAGTTCTTCTAAAAAGTGTTGAATGGGGTTGAGGTTAGGGCTCAAGTTCTTCCACAGCAAACTCATTATGGACCTTGCTTTGTGCACTGGGACACAGTCATGCTGGAATAGAAAAAAGGCTTCCCCAAACTCTGTCCATAAAGGTGGAAGCATGGTGTTGTCTAAAATGTCTTGGTATACTGAAGAATTAAGACTGCCCTTCAATGGAAGTAAGGGGCTTAGCCCAAACCCTGAAAAACAGGTGTGTCCCAATACTTTTGTCCATGTAATGTATTTCCCCAGGAAACTGATTTACACAGATCTCCCTCATCCTAATGCATTTGAACAACCAGGTCCATCAGTCCTATGCTTAATCTTGCTCAAATCACCAACTACTAAACTCTGCTTGAAGCGGATTTTTAAGATCAGACCATAAGTCAGTCGTTGAGATGCAAACAAGTTCACTTGGGCGTGTTTCGTAGGAAGTGGATTGTTAGAGAATTCTCTTTACAGTGGTGGTGATAGGACATTGAGCGTCATCAGATTTTTAATTTGCCATCAGAAGTGATAAGTAAGCACTCTAGATTTATTATGTGTAATGTGTTGGTAGAATAGTGGAAAACTAGAGAAAAAAAAAACAGCTTTAGGCCAAAATATTATCACAAATCAACGTCCCAGGCACCAGGCAACATCCATTGCATTTCAACGACTACTAAATGACATGTTTCATACCACTTTCTTTACATGATTTAATCATGCTGCAAAGTAACATCAGTGGAATTAAGATAATGTGCAGCACTGCTGGATAAATTAAGCCGTTGTACTTCTAAACACAACACACCTACACAGGCCTATAATTTAAAATGAATGTCTAAAGAATGGGCATATTTTGAGATGCTGTCCTCGTCCTGACTGATGCATTTACAGTGTCACAGTAACAGGAAAAGCACTGGCATATGCTTCATACCCATGACCACTTACACTTCAGTAATACACTGCTGTGATGTTCCTCAGGGTGGTACAGTTTTATAATTTAAGATCTTTTAAAAATTTACTCTCACATTGGGTTCTCATTTGAGCTTGTCTTTTTTTTTTGTCCCCTCCCGCCTTTAGTTTTTCAGGCAACTGCATCTTTCAGTAAGTCTTGGTTTCTGTTATTCAATCCCATTTATAAATCGGACGATAAAATGATTGTTCTGTAGTTTAGACGCAGTTGTGAGTTACCTCCCTTCTCCCCTAAAGATAATAGCCATAGAAAATGCCATATTTCAGTGTCCTAACCCTGGTCCTGGACCCCCTTCCTGGACATTTTGTGTTTTTCATGCTCTTAACACACCTGATCCAGTTAACTATCTCACTAACAGTCCTTACTAGGCTGAGTTGGATGTGTACACCTTGGAAAACACTGAGGAGTTCAGGACAGTGGGCTTCCAGGACAAAGACTACCATCAATTGAGACACCAGTATCCCCTACCCCAATAGGGTCCATAGTTGTTGTGCATTAAAAGAGCCCTGTGTTCCATGGACTGTGTTCATTAGAAATGTTTGTCTACTCACTTTTAAAGCTGATATGTTCTCCTGCAATGTCATTACACTCATCCATGTAGCTATGGTCAAACATTCAATTTAAAATCAGTCATTTCTTTCTTTCAAATTCCAGTCTACACACAAATAAAGAAAAAGACACCCACTTTGACCTTAATGCTTAATGTAAAAAAGCATCATGAATGATGATAATGGATGAAAAAGCACTGACAATTCTCATTGTTCATTCTCTTGCTGACTCATGACTATGGCCTGTGGGATGTCATCCAGCGATTTATGCATGAATATAAAGAGTATTATTTACTACAGAATCCCTGACTTTGTTCCTGATTGGCCTAAAGCGGCAGATCTTCCCCTTTGCCAGGGAACAGCCTTCTGTTTCCAGAAAGATAACACCACTGGCAAAGGGAGTACCAGTAGCAGTTTGTGTGCATGTATGTGTATAAAAGGATTTATGATGTGTTTTAGTCAGCCCTGAGGGTGGGGTTTCTCTTTCTGAAAAGATTGTTCTGGATCACTGCTGATAGAGACTGCATCCCCACTGGCAGCCCATTCAAAACTGGCTGAGGGTGATACGGGTGCTTTTTTTGGAACTAGTGTTTTGTGCCTAGGGGAAAGGCTTCTTTTTAAAATTTCCCCCTTAAAAAGACTGGAAGAGATTGGATATTCAGGGTTTTACTGCTTTTTTTTAATGGTCAAATGTCACTGCAGGCCCGTTTATGTGGTTGGGTTGCTGCTGCCTGGCTGGTCAATGCTTCTTTCTACCACTGGGTGGCAGCAGTGCCTTGTGCGTCAGTTCCTCCGCCTCTGTGACCTTGAGGGGAGGGAAATGCTGTTAATGTGTCTCTGCCTCTCAGCACCCACCTCCCTCCCAGTATTGCTCTTACCCAGAATGCACTGCTGAGCAGCAGCTCCCCAGTGATCAATAACGACCCTCTTTTCTCCAACAGAATCAGGCAGACAGACGACTCGACCCGAATGTCAGACAAAATGGAGTGAGTGCTGGCTATTCATGTCCCCCCCAAACATGCCCTGTAATTGAATTGTATACAAAATCCTGCACACACACACACACACACACACACACACACACACACTCTTCATAACCGACCCATACATACTCCACTCACCAGTGCATTCACAATTTCTAATCCTGTTCGATAGTTGTTTTCTTGATTAGATCAAGCAGAAATGAGTTTTTGAAAATGTGTCTAAGGTTTATATGATTACATTATTATAGCATATAAAAGATCAGATGATACTTTACTGAAGGGCAGTGTTCAGAGTTAATTAATATACTAAACCTGCACTATATGAACAAAAGTATTGGGATGCCTGACCATTACACCAACAGGGACTTTAAAGACATTGCATTCAAATACATAGACTTTAATATGGAGTTGGTCCCCCTTTGGTGCTAGAACAGCTTCCACTCTGTTTGGAAGGCTTTCCACAAGATTTTGGAGTTTCTGTAGGCGATCATCCTGTAGAGCATTTATGAGGTCAGGTTTATTCCAAGGGTGTTGGATGAAGTAGAGGTCAGGGCGCAGTGCAGGCCAGTCAAGTTCTTTCACACCAAACTCCTCCAACCATGTCTTTATGGAGCTAGCCGTGTGCCCTGGGGCACAGTCATGCTGGAATAGAAAAGGGCCTTCCCCAAACTGTGTCCACAAAATTTGAAGCATGGCGTCATCCAAAATATCTTGGAATGCTGAACCATTAAGATTGCACTTCATTGGAAGTAAGGGGGCCTTGCGTGTCCCAATACTTTTGTCCACATAGTGTATATTAAATAGGTCATGAAAGGTTTATTTAGGTGTCCTGTCGCTCTATGAATAATGTCTTTCAGTAATGCGTTACCAGAGCATTTTATTACAGTGCACCATCCACAAGCTGAAACATGCTTGTGGATGGTGGAAGTGGAAGCAAAATTTAGGAGGGTCTGCCCTTGGTTGAGTAGTTTTGTTTATTATACTGTATGCAGTATAATCCATACATTATTTGCTCTAGTATGTTGGTAGTCTTGCACTATATGATACAACAGTACACACTATTTAGTCAAACTCTTAGGAGCAACTTGGACAGGCTTTACAAAATGTGGGCCACAATGCTGGATCTAATGAGAAATTGTAAATGTATTTTTGAATTGTGTAACATTTGTGTAAGTTTCCAGCTTAAAAGGCTTCCCTATGTTAGTGTTGTGATAACTCAACAAAATTAAGCTATAGAAAACATTTGCTTGGCTCTGTGTTTACTGACAAAATATTTATCATTTGAAATTAAAAACAGTAAAAGATTTATTAGGTCGCATGGGATTTTTGTTAGTGTTAAGCTTGTCCAGGCTTGTAACAATTGCTATGAAAGAATGTCTGTTTTTGTGGGCGAAGCATGGAAAGGTCAACAGTGCAGTCATAAACAACAGTGGTTCTCAAAAAGGCCCTCAAGGACTCTCAGACTGTCCAGATATGTTGCGAGGCAAAATATTTTGGGGGGTGGGGGCTTGAGAGCCACTGATGTACAAAACCACCCACTCCCTTGTAAACCTGGGGAGTCCAGTCTTGTCTGGTTAAAGGTTTTCATGTTCATCAGGCAGGAGCACACCTGATTCCATTTCAGTCTTCCAGATGATCCGTGTGAGCTACAGCTTTGTTGAAATGAAACCTTCTAGCTACACTGACCCTTGGCACATAATACACCCTTGCTGTAGACTGACCAATCACATGTAACACTTAAGGCAATGTTTACTGCGCTATCGTTTAAAACACTGCGTGTAAAGTGATCTACCATATACAGCAACCCAGACATTCTCCATATACTGACACCACCCCTAACCTGCCTCCCATTAATTACAGATGTGATACATTGCAGAGTGTGCATCAGTACTATGTTTACAGAATTAAGTGTTAAGAATACACATTTACTGTATATTCGCTGATTCAAACATATGTGGCCTGTGCAAAAGTTTCAACATACTTTAGATTTTGTCCAGTATGATAAATTTGGCAAATAAACAGTAATTGTGCAAAAATTAACAGAAAAATGGTGTAAGGTACAGTGTTTGAAATTTGATCATGAGTTTAATTTGCTTTAATGCATTGAGCTGCTCACAGATTTGCACAAAGGCTTCTAATGAGTAGATCAAATTCATCATTCAGAGTCATCTGAGCGCAAGCTTAAATTGAATAGACAAGAGGCCAGAAGCCTTGGTAAACTTCATGGTAAATTTCACAGATTTACTTACATTTTAATATATATCAGTGCAGAATCTTGCCTATTAATTGTATTACTTTTCTTTGTTTTGAATTCCTCAAAAGTCTAAAATGTGCTGCTGTTTATGTCCAGGTTAAAATGAAAAAGCCCTCCACTGCATATGAAGTACTATTATAAATGAAACATTTTTCCACTGGGCAGTGCCATATGTTGGGTACAATAAACAATTGATGACAAAGCATTCCATCATCATTTCCATTCCTGTACCATAAATGAGTACTTGCATTAGCTTAGCCGTAGTAGGCTACCAGGCATGTTGACCTGGGATGTGTGAGGGGAGCCAAAAATAGCGCAAGTCATTGATTGGTCAATCACAGGATTGTCACAAAGGCTAATTAAAAAGAAAACACTAGCTAGACTGTGAGTCATTCACATTCTCATTACAGTTCCTGCCCAGGGTTGAGATGTAGTAGGCAGCAAGTTAAGTCAGTTCTTGAAGTTCATGTGCTGGAAGCAGAAAAAATAAGGATCTGAGCAGATTTTACAAGAACCAAATTGTGATTGGTCAGAGCATCTCCAAAACGGCCAATGTTTGCAGTATGCAGTGGTTATTACCTGCTATAAGCGATTCACTGGTGCGTTTGGGAAGTAAAAGCTAGATCGTCTGGTTCGATCCTACAAAATAGCTACTGTAACACGAAAATGCTGGCTGTCGCCTCTGATCAGTCAGAGTGCCCATCAGAACTGGACTGTGGAGCAATGGAAGAAAGTGTCCTGGTCTGATAAACCTCGTATGAACGGCCAGGTCAGGGTGCACCGCTTACCTGGGGAAGAGATGACACCAGAATGGGAAGAAGACAAGGTGGCAGAGTCAGTGTGATGCTCTGGGCGATGTTCTGCTGGAAAATCTTCATGTGGATGTTACTTTGACACGTACCACCTACCTAAAGATTGTTGCAGACCAAGTACATCCCATTCAGGAATGGTCTGAAAAACATAAAAATGTTCAAGGTGCTGACTTGGACTCCAATTTATGCGGTTATTGATACTGGTTTAGGGTTAGTAAGCATATTGTGCTGCCTCGTGGAAAAACACCTTTAGTGAAATAGCCCCCATAAATTTGTCTGAAGGGCAGGAATAAAATGTGTAAAGAGAACTGATCTCAGAACTGCTTGCTAGTATATTGAAAAGTGTATTGATCAGATCCTCTTACACAGACATATAGTAAATATATTGAAAACAATAAATGTACATATAATAAATGTAAAGAAAACCATTTTTTCCTTTAACTTAAGATGAGAAACCTGTTTCTAGTGCACAAATTGGTCAGAAAAATCCCACTCTACATTACAGGCCAGATATTTGGGGATTTAAACAAAAATGATACACTGCTCTATCTTGTATTAAAATTTAAAACCATTAGAAACACTTAAAACAAAGTAACTAACTGGTTTTGAACTGTAATGTAACAATATCCACTTTAAGTGCAGTTTAATGGATAACCAAATATCCACCCCTTACCTTTATCACAGCGACGCAGATTTGCAGCATCCTTTTTTGGAAATAACCTGTGTCCAAACTCTCCCAGCACCTTTTCGAACATCCAAACAGTTCTGTCTCGTTTGCTGGACGTTAAAACTTGCCAGTCTAGCTCATCGCCTTCCAGTTAAGTGGGAGGAGGATCTGCAGACTGGGGAGGCCAAGACAGGATTCTCAAAACTTTTTGCTTTTCTTTGGACTGGATATAATTTTGGCACAGTTTTCCAGAATACTTGGAATCCTTATGCCGTTAAAAAATTACATTATGTCCAACTATACATAAATCAGAAGGAATTGTATGTTGTTGAAGACTTGAGTGATATTTTTCTTTTTTCATGATTCAACACAAAGTGACTGTCAGTACACTAAAGACAGACCTAATGCGGCCTATTCATAACCAATAGTCTGAACCTTTGTGAATAAATGTTACTCGATTATAAAATATTGACAACCAGCCAGTTGTGTTTGTTTTAAGTATTTCTGTTTTCTTGTAATAAATTTTTTTGAAAAAGCAGTGTACCAATTAATTTAAAAAAATTAAACCCAAGCTTATGGCTTGTAGTGTATGTTATCAATATGTTATTTATTGCATAACTACGTATTGTGGGTGCTCAATTCCACTGGCTCCTGTATTGGATTGTAGTAGAAGTTTGAAAAGAAATATATAAATAAAAAAACAGCCGATTCACTTCATGGAGGCTTCAGTTAAGTTGCCTGGTTATAAAATGCTCCCTAATATTGTAGGCCTGTGGTCCTCAACTCCAGGCCTTGTACAAAGCCAAGGACCCGCAGGTGTTTACATTTACGGTACAGTCAAGTCTAGCTCAGATCTTTAACCAATGAGATCTTTAAAAAAAAAAAAAAAACATTACACTTTTCATTTTTTAACCTTGAGATTCTGTTGTTGAATTTGAAATCACTGTTGGGTATGGTTGAGTATGAGGTAGCCAGTCAGTTACATTAACTGTTCGGTTAACTAGTAGTGACAGCAAAATCCAGGACTGGGAATTAAATCTGGACCCCTGGAAGCATTTTCCATCTTTTCCCATACTCACGGATGCCATAGCCATGTGTAGTTGGAAGCACACCAAGTGTGCCAGCCAAAGATGCTGTTTTAAAAGATGCAGTGCTGCTTCATGTGTCTCAAAGGAAACGTGATGGGGGGAGGTCTAGCTAGAAGGTGGAAAATGGCAAAAAAAAAAATGTGAGAACATATGGACTCCATATGCATTACTCAGCTAGCCGGATGCACACACTGTTTAGCTAGATGCAAAGTTTGACCTTTTTATCTACACATACTCACACACTGCTTATGTTCCAGTTACAAACACTTTTGATTGTGTAATGAAAAGCTATATTGCTAATGAAGCTAATGATCAATATTGCTTCCAGTGTTTACATGTGAGGTGCCTTATGGAGGGTTTAAAAGTATTGTGTGGGTTTGTATATGTTGCTATATCGTTATAATAAGGCCTGGCATGCGCCATAGGTCAGCCTTGTGATGATTATTTAATATTATTTCAAAAGAATATAAGAAGCAACCACTATAAGATTTATAACAGTAAGCAAAAAACAAGTTGCGAATGGAGAGAAAAGGCATTCAGTCATTACTGGTATTGTATTTTCAAAGAATTTCAGAGAAAACCGATGTACGTCGCTCTGGATAAGAGTGTCTGCTAAATGCTGTAAATGTAAATGTAAAAAGCAAATAGACTTTTTTCCTCAATGCAAATGACGTCAGTCAAGACATTATCTGTCCTTGGCGTTTAACTTCTTTAAAATGGAAAATCACAAGCTGCAGTCATAATGAATCAGCAATTTTGTCTGTACTTTATCTCTTTTCATAAATTTTATACAATGTAAGAAACCAAAATATGTGTATCGCAGTTCCACATGGTTTGAGGCACATGTGTGATTTAGCTATGCGGTTAGCACTATAAGAATATATAACAAATATAAGCTTTTGTTGCTTGTTAGCTACTTTAACTCTGGTCTTCCAGTGCAAGACTAAATAATTAGGTTCAGGCACCGAATACATTGGCATTTATTGTCTCCATTTTTTAATGTTTGTTAATGTTATTTATAAGTCTTAATTAGTGTCCGGCAAGGAGTTTAATATTACTTATATCTTGGTTGACATCAGCTAGGTGCAACTTGTACTTGCTCAAGCTTAACTGGCCAGTGGACCCACTGGGACTACCATTCTTGCTAGCCTAGCTCACTTGCTTTATCTATCATTCTGGCATTCATCCTCTGTCCTTTGCCCTCCATTCCCTCTCCTATCTTTCTTGTCCTGTCCCATCCAGTCTCTCGCCAACCACCTGCAGCCTAATGGCGAGTAATGTGACCAACAAGACGGACCCGCGCTCCCTCAACTCGCGAGTCTTCATCGGCAACCTGAACACCATGCTGGTGACCAAGGCCGATGTGGAGGCCATCTTCAGCAAGTATGGCAAGATTGTGGGCTGCTCTGTGCATAAGGGCTACGCCTTTGTCCAGTACGCTAATGAGAGGAACGCGCGAGCCGCCGTGGCAGGGGAGGACGGGAGGATGATTGTCGGACAGGTGCTGGGTAAGGATTGTCCTGTTTTGTTATTGTTTACTATTGTTATGATTTTGTTTCCCCCTGAACATACCACTAATTTTGTTCCTTGCAGCTAATAGCAGATCTTCAAGAGCAGAACTGGCCAGACTGGTGCTACATCGAGTTCTGTTAATTGTAGTTAATTTGGACCTCCAAGTTTAAGTGCAAGTAGGAATCGGTTTTGATTCCCGAGTGTCCATCTTTTTTCTTTTTTTTTTTATAAACTATATTGATCCCAGAGGAAGTTACTTGAGTCCTTTGCATTTAACCCATTCACCTGAGGGAAGCAGGGGGCTGCCGACGCAGTGCCTAGGGAGCACATTGTGGAGACGGTACCTCAGTGGTGCCACTAGCAGTCCTGGGATACGAACCCACGACCTTCTGATCACGGGGCAAGTCCCTAACCACCAGCTACCCCACAAAAATAGCCACTAACAGACGTCGAGCCAGCCAGGAGTCGAACTTAGAATCTTCTGATCTGTAATCAGACGCATTGTCCTTTGCGACACTGGCTCACCTATTAGCAGTAAAGATCACATACACAAACACACACACACACACACACACACTCCCTCTAGCCCCAGCACTCATTCATCTCATTCATTTACCCAATAAAAGATTCAAATTGACCCGAAATCAGAATGTCCCTGGTCATTTTAAGCTTGATTCACCATAACATCATTGAAATGACTTATTTTGCCCATAATCTTTAAACAGTTACATTTCCTGCCTGTAAAGTGTCTTTTAATGTTCAGGCTTTGCCTTGTTCGTTTAAAGTATGTTAAGCATTTCTGCCAATCGCTATGATAAGCTGGTCACAGGAGGGCGGATGCTGTTCTCAGCAAATCCACAAAAACACAGTTATCATTAACATGACAGATTGGGTTGGGCTGCAGGTGCAGACACTTAGATGATTGGATTATCAGCCAGTTGGGACACAACACATTTACGCTTGCTCCCAAATATTGATTGGATCTCATTTTCTCTGCCAAGATAACAATAACCTTATGTAATCTTTCTCATTTAGACATTAACCTGGCCGGAGAACCTAAACCTCACAGATCGAAAACTATCAAGCGCTCTGCAGGAGATATGTACAGGTTTGTGTTACTCCACCTCTCCTGCTGTTTTTTTAAGACTTATTGTCCAGAGGTAATACTTTTCTTTTCCTGCTCTCCTTCTGTAGCTCTTCATTTGATCTGGACTATGACTTTCAGAGAGATTATTATGACAGGTGAGCTTTTTTTCACTTTTCCCCAAACACACACACACTCTCCCTCCCTCTCTCTCTTCATCTCTATCTCCTTCTCTTTCTCTCTCTCCCTCTCCCTCTCTGTCTCCCACTCTCTGTCTCCTCTCCCCCACTGCTCTCCATTCATCTCTATCTCCTTCTCTCTCTTTGTCTCGCTATCTCCATCTCTCTCCCTCTGTCTCCTTCTCTCTCTCTTTCTGTCTCTCCTTCTCTTTCTCCCTCTGTCTTTAATTCTCTATCTCCTACTCTCTCCGCCTCCCTCTCCTTCCTCTCTCTCCCTCTCTCATTGTCTCTCTATCTTCTTCTCCCTCTTCTTCTCTTTCTCTCTCTCTCTCTCTCTCTCTCTCTCTCTCACTCTCATTCCCTCTCCCTCTTCCTCTCCCTCCCTCCCAGAACATTGTTCCTCTCCCTTACTTTTCAAGACCAAAACAACTCATATCAATATCCAACCACCTGTAAAGCAAATCTGTTCACATGCCCATATTCTTAAGGCACTACTTTGCAGTTTGCATTGGACAGTCTGTGTACAGTATTCAGCAGAGCAGGCAGAAACATACTGATTTACAACAAAAAGCTTGTATGAACTGCAGACAGCCCCTATTAGCTACTACGAACATAATGTGAGGAACACTCACGGTTTTTAGACCAGTAACTAGTTGACTAGTAAATGTTAATGATCTTGCAACCCCTAATGTTTACATAACAACAGATGACTTCTTGCTGGTTTTTGCTGAATGCATGGTTTTTGCTTTCAGATGCACTTTGTGTTTCCCTGGCAGGGATCTTAAGAATTGCTGTGCATATGTTCCCGCAGGGTGTACTCGTACCCATCTCGGGTGCCCCCTCCCCCTCCTCCACTGTCCCGGGCAGTTATACCCTCGAAGCGGCCGCGTGTCAGTGTGAGCGGGGGCAGCCGCAGGACCAAAAGCAGCTTCTCCACAAAGAGCAGCCAGCGAGCCTCCCGCACCAGTTAGTACACACACACACAAACAGCAAACACAAGTAGGGCTACAGGTAATAATTCTGTAATATAATTTGGAAAAGCTTGTTTTTAAAAAATGGTTGCACTGTGTAAACGTGGTTAGCTTCAACATTTGTTGTTCACTCAATAACAATCTTATTGTATCATATCTAGTGACATTTAGTGACCTTTCAAAGAGGATTTATCTAGTTACAAAATAACAAAATAACTAGATACAATATACACTATATGAACAAAAGTATTGGGACGCCTGACCATTACACCATAATGACATCGCATTCAAATACAGGGGGTCCTCAGGTTACGACGGAGATCTGTTCCTACAACAGTCATGTAACCTGAATTTTGGTGAAGGTAGAAACACACCCTATCCTAAGTTAACAGCACAGTTGTAAAATCTATAAACACAACTAAGAAAAAATGACGAAAAATTAGTGTGAAAAATTTGTTCAGAAGACACGATAAAGGCCAAAAAGTCACCAAGCAAAGCAACACAAACGGAATGCTTGCGCTCAGATAAGCGCACTCCCATACTCACACGGCGTGTTACTGCGTATTCTGCATATTCTTCCGCTGCACCCCACTAAACTAGTTCGCCCACGTGAGCGTCATGTGTCGAGACCCTCGTAACTCGAGGACACCCTGTCCATAAACTTCAATAAGGAGTTAGTCCCCTCTTCTAAGATGGATTTCCACAAGATTTTGGAGTTTCTGTGCAAATTTGTGCCCATTCATTCTGTAGAGCATTTATGAGGTCAGGCACTGATGTTGGATGAGGCCTGGCTCACAATCTCCATTCCAGTTCATCACAAAGGTGCTGAGTGGGGTTGAGGTCAGGGCTCTGTTCGGGTCAGTCAAGTTCTTCCACACTGAAATCAACTGTTTCTTTATGGAGCTTGCTTTGTGCACAGTCATGCTGGAATAGAAAAGATTCTTCCCCAAAGCTGTGTCCATGAAGTTGGAAGCATGGCATTGTTCAAAATGTCTTGGTATGCTGAAGCATTAAGATTGCCCTTCACTGGAAGTAAGGGGCCAC
>JBBIGA010000083.1:2664476-2682646 GCA_037576975.1 Alestes dentex
AATGTGAATTTCAGACCCCTCCATGATTTCTAAGTGGGAGAACTTGCAAAATCGCAGGGTGTTCACATACTTATGTTTCACACTGTATCTTTTTTCTGCCTGTTTAGATGTCCTGTCATGCTTGTGGTAGGGGACCAGGCGCCTTATGAGGATGCTGCAGTACGTTTTGCATATTCCTTTGAATTTTGATCTGTGTGGCAGTCTGTCTTTTTCAGGAAAGTCAGTGAGTTTCGTTTTCTTTTTCATCCCAAAAGGTGGAGTGCAACAGCAAACTGGACCCAACTACAACCTCATTCCTGAAGGTAGTTCCAGTTTGCTACCTGAACTCTTGAAGTAACCTAACAGCTGAAGTAGTTCTCAGCAAACTATATCAGCAAACTCACTTAATTATGTGAACGTTTTGGGAATAGGCTCTGTGATTATATAGTCTGGATTATTTTATAGTATATTGAGAAGAATGACTGAAATTAATGTTAAAATTTTGTTCAGTCAAAAACAGTCTTCAATATTTTTTCCTCTGTGCTCTCATTGTTTTCTACAGATGGCTGATGCAGGTGGAATGCCGCAACTCACCCAGGTAACAAAACACTGTAGTTCTGTTCAAAATTTACTTTTTACAGTTTACTCATGAAGTTAATAATATAGTGCTGATTATTATCAAGGATGAGATTATCAAATACTGTTTTTGCATGTTTCTTTTTACAGCCCAGCAAGCTGACTGAGGCATTCAAATACTTCATCCAGGGAATGGGATACAGTAAGTAGCCCACGGTTATTGCAACATGTGTGTTTGTGTGTTGGATCTGCTGGTCTAGAGAAAACAATAAACATTAAGGACAGAGAAGTCAAACCTAATGGCTTGTGTTATTGTACTAATGTTTTCCAGTCGAATTTATAACTGCTTCTGTTCCTCTGATAGAGGTGGGCAAAATGATGGTAAACTGGATACGTCATAAAAAGACCAATTAGTGTCCATATCATCAAGATATGGTTATAGCACCTAAACATGCATGCACATGCACGTTTCTGAACATGCATACTCATACAGTCCATACAGTCAAATTGAGCTGGATAAACATTCATTTATTTTTTTTCATGAAAACCAAAACTTTTACATATATTCACTGGTAGTTTACCTCTGCCTGTTCATGATGAAGTTAGTAGTGTTTCAGTCCAGACTGCTTTTTAAATGAGGCAACATCCAAGGCAGTTAATCAAAACAGAGCTCGTTTACATATATCAATCACAGTAACAAAATCATCTTTTTATTTCCAAAGGGTAAGGACAGATTAGAAAATGGAAAAAATACATTATGACTGTTTTTGGTGAATTAAACCTTAAAAATTTAATAAGTGGATGTTATTTTTTACCAGGCCTTACATTTTGGTCTTATTACTGCTGAACCCTGTATTTCATTCTCTTTTCTCATTCTCTCTCTCTCATTTTCTCTTTCTCTCTCTCTCATTCCTTAGTGGCTTCGTCCTGCATGACCCGCCTCTCTCGCTCACGCACCACCTCCCTCTCTTCCTCCTACTCAATGGAGGGTTCTCGTTCGCGGTCCCGTACTCTTTCCCAGGGCTCACAGGGCGGAAACCTGCCTCCTAGCCCCTCCAACACCATGGAGGTGTCCTGCTGAAGAGGGAGAGCGAGAGAGAAAGAGAGAGAGAGAGAGAGAGAGAGAGAGAGGTGGATGGATGGATGGATGGTTGGATGGATGGACAGATGAAGGTGGAGGCACTACACAGGAAAGTTATAAACAAAAAAACAGTCATATCCATTCGTCAAAAGTACAGTGTAAAGTGAGAGAGGGCAAAAGGCCTACAGAGAGAAAGAGACGCGCAGAGAATCTCCTCTTACCAAACTTAATCTCATTCTCATCATATGATCGTTCATACCTTACACGAAGGGAAGCGAGAGCAAAGAGGTTCGCGGGAAAAGTGAGAGCAAATGGCTGCAAGAAGCGATGTGGGGAGAGAAGGAGAGAAAAATCCGTCTCTCCTTCCCTCTATTGACCCGTCTGCCACACGCTAGAGCCCTTTAACCTCTGTGGTGCTGGCAGGGCCTGTAGAGAGACCCAAATGTAGTGCTAACCAATAGTAATACTTCTAATATGAATATTAATTATGATTATATATTAATAATGACAATGACAATGATGTAATAAAACAATAACAGATCTCTTAATTACATGTGGAAAAATAGATAAAAAAAACGATAATAGAGTAGAAATACTCATATTGTGTGTATGTCAACTTCTTTTCAAATACTCTTCAGTGGACTTTTCTGTTCTTTTCTTCGTATTATTTGTAATTTTATAATCTTTCTTTTTTTTCCAATCCTGCTGCTGAGGTGAAGGCAAAGTATTGCGGTCTTTACTTACACATGACCCTTGCGTGGGACTGTGGCAACAGGTCTCAGCAAAATACTGGTGTCCTTTTAATGGCAGCCAGCTCATGTCTTCCATTTGCCCTGTCGAGAAGGAAGCGAATAAGGTGGTAGGGAAAGTAAATGCTGTAACAAATAATTCTTAGGTGGATTCTGGAAAGAATGGGACATTGGTATGTTTGCCTGCTCCAAACTGCATGCCTGAATTCTTTTGCCTATGTGGAGTTTAAGCGTGCGTTTTTCTTTCTTTTTGATCATGTGTGAGCATATGGATCATGGATGTTTTGAGCTGTACAAAGACAAAAGAGTGAAATGGGTAAGGGTTTAAGGCCACGATTTTCGAAGTTTCATAGAACTCAATTCTGTGCTTCTAGTTTTGCTGCCATTTGTCAGCCTGTGGGGGGGGGTCACTAAGTTGGTCATCATTGGTTTAAGAGAGGCCAGGTAAACCTTGTCATTGTATACCAACACCCCCTACCACTCATAGGTAGCTATGTACAGAAAAGAGCATCTAAATCATGAAAAAGTTTGAACGAATGCTAATTTTTAAGCTAAGCTGATGCTAATCGGTCCTGCATTTTCTCGAACAAATTGTCTGAAAGGATCCGTGGTTATGAACCACTGTACATTCGTCCATTGATTCTTTTGGACATATTTTTCTTTTCCTTTTGTCAATTCTGTTGGGCATATTGCTTTTACTTACTATGCTAAGCTATTTACTATTTTTTGGCAGTATGTCAACAATTTCAGTGCAGTCAGATCTTTATCATACATATGTTGCTCTGGACAGGACAAAGAGTATATTGGAATCACAAACAAAGTTTGTGGTCAGTTTTATGCTTATTTTTCTTTTTCTTTTCAAAACTCTTAAGCTAATCACCAAGGTTCGGTGTATATGATGAGTAAACAGACTAGGTTTAGCCTTGAAAGCACAATTTAAAGCGGTCACATCTACCAACTTTCATTTCGACCCAGGAAGGAAATGGATCCTGTGCTAGCAAAATACTCATTTGCTTATTCACCTGCCCCTACACTGCCAGTGGGTTACTGCTATATAGCTTTTAACCTGAAAGCCTTTAATTTTCTCCTAACTGTTAATCAGCTACTAATTTCAGTAGCACATTTGCTTTGGTAGTCTCTATTCCAGCTTCAAAGATACTGCCTGACTACCTAATAAATTCCAACCTTAGCCTTGTGTTCATCAAGATGGCCAAATGATTGGTCAGTTAAAAATCTGAGACCAGTACTGTTTCTGTTTGGCAACGCGCCAAAATCTCAAATGTGTCATAAAAAGCCATGATATTCAGCATAGCACTGCCCTGAAACATTAAGACTCAACAAACAATGGTGAAATTTCTTGCTAGAAGAACCCATCCAACAGTTTGGTGTCTAATAAGCTCGTTTAATGGGTTTTTTGTGATCGGCTAGATTGTGAGCCGTCTTGAAGGAGCGCACCTCAGGCCTTTATGGTTTCATCGGCATTTGAGGTCGGAGCAGAAGAGTGTTAATAGCACAGGTGGGACATAAGGTATCGTTTCATTCAGTCGTTATAGGGACATGTCTTCATTGAGGTTCTTAAGAAGGGAATACAGTTACAGAACTTGTATACCAGATAATGACATTGCCATTTCTAAATAGAGTCTCTACCTAAAAAAGGGAAAAGGTGGTCCGACAAAATTTATCAAATAAACAAACAAACTGATAAATAGAAAGGACAACAAATCAGAAGTGTAGAAGTTAAAAACGTAAAAGGGCAGAGATGTGTGAATGTAAATGTTTGACGTTTGTCCTCTTTTTTTGACCCCTTTTCTCTGCAATCATACCCTTTTTTAGTCTTTTTTTTTCTGTTGTGCTAGGTTACTGTCTCAGTGTTCTCACAGGTTAGACATCAGTGTGTTAGTCGTTGTGTAACCTTTTCTAGCATTAGTATTTAAAAGGAAGGGGGATATTAATATTATTAACAAAAAAAAGTTAAAAAAATGTATAACAGAATACAATCAAAATTTCTTGTGTGGCTAATTCTTCTGTGTAATACACCGAACAACTGAAAAAAAAGTATTAATAAAAGGGATACAAATCATGCTGGCTTGCGTGAGTTGTTATTTCTGAAACTGTACGTAAAAGGCAGCGTAGGCTGTTTGGGGTGCAGTTGCCATGTCACCAGTATGTATGTATGAACTTTTGTGGCCTGAACACTGATATTCCCCTCGCTGAGCTTATTCAACCTTGTTTGGAGTTGCTATCTTATTTAACGCCCTTCGTAAAATAGGTCTATTTTTGCAGTCAAGACAATGTACTTCTGGAAGTAATTCTCATAATCTCTCAAAACCTGTAATTATCGAGCAAGCATTGTCACTAAAGCGGTGGACAACCCAACCCTGTGCTTACGTCATTGTTTATAGGAGGCCCCTTAGAGACACCAGTTGACGTAAGAAAGTCATCTTGAGTCTGGAAATTTATACCAGAGCACTCAGCGAGAGGAGCTTAGTTGGCTACACCAATTCTAGTAACTAATTGACTAATAACGGTTACAAGACCAAAGCAGCTATTATTTAATTTCCGTCTGCTCAACAAGCTAACACACTGTTAGGCCTTCAGTAGTAAAAGTTCTCCCTGGAAGGCACCATCAACCTGAAGATATGACAAAGGTAACACAAGAAAATGTGCTAAAATTACTTCACTATTAGTTGGTAGTTAATTGGAGAGCTGGTATGAATTCAAAACCAGGTTTCTTGTGCTATTTGCTCATGTTTTAGTCTTTCTGTTTGCAGCATGTAAGTAATTGATCCTTTATCAGACTTTTGGATGAGTTGCACCTGAAATGTGTTTTCTTGCAAATGTCAAAAACCAGAAATGTTTCATTCAGTATGTTAAGTCCTTTACTGTGTTTTTTTCATTTTGCCAAATGCCAGAAATTCTCAGGCGCATACTTGGCCAAAGTACATAATGGAATTTATTACTGAAAAGCGTGTTTCCTGTAGAATCTAACTATAATACGCAAATATGTCTATTTCTTTTGTACTAATGACAATATTCTCGCATGCTTTACGAGATCTTATTGGATGATGTGGTTCTGAGGGCCCATTCTCGAAACTTCCTCTCAAAATTAGCTTTTTTCACCCTTCAGAACTGAAAATCTCAGCATCTAGAAAATCTGTACTCATGCAATTTTACTTACTCATTCCTGACCAAATTCTCAAGTATCTTACCAAAGTATTTGCCAATAAGTTGAACTTATGCTAGTTTATATGCTACAAAATGATATGCTACAAAATTATAATAGCAGTGAATACAACACGGCTGTTCAGTTATCTGTTGTATTACATTGTTTCTGTAATTTTTTTAAGAAGATCATCTCATTTGCATATGTAAATGTTTATTTTAACCAACACAAAAATATGTGTAATAATATCAGTATTTAGTTGGCAACAATTTTATATATATATATATATATATATATATATATATAAAATTATATCATATTCACCTGTGTACTGCAAAGCTTTCTGGACACTGACCGGTTTGTAAGCGGAAAATGCTGACATTCAGAGTTCCTCATCAGAACTGTTATTGAAATGCCAGAGCCATTGTGTAGGTGACTTCCTTCATTGTTTCTGATAGTACACTTCCTCTGTGTTCTCAAGTATTTATTTAACAAGGTTCACCTGTTTTTCACTGGCACCACATCTCCTCTTGTTTAGAAGATGGATCACTGGAGCTTTGGTGTTATCCTTGTTTTGATCGCCAACATTACTCCAGGGGGCACTACGTATACTAGCAGCCCAGTCCTATACACAGATTCAGCCACAAGCTTTGGGACTACATATGCTCCGGTTGATACGTCTACATCTGCAGCCACAGCTCCACCTGGAACAGCAGGAACTGATTCAGCATCTGTGACAACCCAGACAACCACCCAGGCAACCACCCAGACGACCCCCCAGACCCCCCAGGCAACCACCCAGACGACCAGCACCAGCGTGGTAACTTCATCCACCTCTCCCCTCACCACTACGACCAGCACCATGTCGGCCACAACAATAACCAGTTCTCAAACCAGTAGTGCGTCCACGACAGCAAGCTCTACCGCAGCCACCTCAAGCAGTTCGGCGGCATCAGCAGGACAAAGTACCACCACTAGTGTAACCATGACCACTGCCACTGTGACCACAGCTACGAACTCAACCGGGAATTCAACAGTGACCTCCTTATCCATGACTCTACGTTGCGACCAGCTTCTCTTTGCAGGTATAAAGCATGTATTCACCTCTACCCGGGGTGTCCACTCTCTCGTTGTGATTCCTTTTTAGTCCAAATTAATTTGTGTTTTATTTAGAAAGTGGTAAAAAAATTGATTTTTTTATCAGAAAGCTTGATGCTAAATAGTATTGTGATTATTAAACACAGCAATTGCTGTTAAAGTTAAAACAGCAATTGTTGTCTGAACATCAAGCGTTTACTGGACTGGAATTGTTAAACGAGAATCCTTAGTTTGGTAATGCTCATTTCAACCTACCAGCTAGGTCTCCATCAATCACACAAAAGCACCAACAGTGGGAGGGTGGAGGGTAGCACATGATACCTCTAAGTTACATGAAACCAGACACTTTTCAAACTGATGCAAACACTGTATTACTTGGATGGATCAATGCGATCTCTTGGACTCACAGACAGCTATGGCATCCCTGGGGATCAAACTAGCAATGACAGGATCAACGCTGAGCCACTCAAGACCTTTTAAATCAATACCAACATTTTTACATACAGACAATAGCAATGTCAATCTGGTGCTGACTTATTTGAAGTATATCAGCTTCCAAGGATATCAAAAAATACCAAAGCAAGCATCCCAATACCAATACCAAGACTGATGTTCATGTAAAAAGGGAAATTCATTGTGATTTCTTCAGTGAAAACCAGTAAATGTGGATCATGTCTAAAAGACTTGTCATTAATGTTAAACAAACCACCATATAAATGCAGTTTCCTGGAGTGAAAAAACTCGGTATGATCTGCCATCACATAGCATTACCTTCATGTCATTTTCAACAAAAGTAGTATCGATAGCAATGTTATTTCAGTATTGTTTCACCAATCCCTAATACTGACATTTGGAGGAAGTATGTCTAAATGGCCCAATTTTCCTACAGAGAAAACAAACTTTAGAGGCCTGTGAGACATCTCTACTTTATATATATATATATATATATACATGAGAGTAATTGTAGATTTCTTTGTATCATCTATTCAAATACAGTCTGTGTATGTGTTTGTTGCAGGTGCCCTGGTGTTTACAAGGTTCATGCCATGAAGAGAAACGCCAGTTTGGTGAAACACACAGCCACAAGCAAGAATGAAAGAGACCTGAGAAATAATATCTACACTCTGAATTTTATTATGTATCCACAAACAGAAAAACAGTACAATAAAATAAACACGTCTTTAGGACATATAACTTTAGTTTTAATACAATTAGCGGAGTGACAATACTGGAAATCCTGCAGGTTTTAGAACAGGGCAAATGTGTGTCTTACTCTGTTGCAATGCTTTACCACTGAATGTATAGATGAATGTATAAAAGCTTGGGCCGATGTTGGAAGAATCTGTGTTCCTTGTGCTCATCTCTGAATCTTAACTCTAAATAGAAATGACCTTTTCTTTACATAGTTAGATCTCAGATCTTCGGCATGTACGCTGAAGCAAAGAAGAATTGGAGGGGCCTCTTTCTATTATAAAGCTTGGTGCACTCTAGCTTCAAATACAAATTCTACCTTTCTTTTTGTATTTGTCTTGTTAACTGTATCTACTGTAATGCTGCAGTTTATTTTCTGTTAGTTTTTCAATTTTTGTATTTTTACCATGACTGAACTTGTCTATAAAGCACTTTGAGCTGCTACCTGTATGAAAGGTGTTCTATAAATACAATGTCTTATTATTATTATTATTATTATTATTATTATTATTATTATTATTGAACAGAATATTAAGAGTACAAAACTAGTGCAATTTTATGAGTGTTGAGGTGTATATTAGTGTGTTTTGAGGTTTTCTTCAGAGCAAAACTGCAGAGATTTCTGATGGAGGTGAAACCATGGCAGGGGAGCAGTTTGTATTCAATTTTACACTCTCTGGACAAATGTATTGGGACACCTAACCATTACAGCAACAGGGACATTAATGACATTACGTACAAACACAGACTTTAATATGGAATTGATCCCCCCTTGGCAGTTCTAACAGCTTCCACTCTTCTTGGAAGAGCATTTATGAGGTCAGGCACTGATGTTGCACGAGAAGGCCTGGCTCACAATCTCCGTTTCAGTTCATCCCAAAGGTGTTGGATGGGGTTGAGGTTAGGGCTCTGTCGTGTGGGCCAGTCAAGTTCTTCTAAACTTCTTTCAGTCTACATACAGAGACCAAACATAGTAAAACTTCACGTAAAACCTCAGGCCATGACACCCCACCACATATCCATCCCCTCATCCAAGCCCTGCACTCGTCATTTCCTTTGTTTTCATGCATCCCTTGTTCCTCAATACACTTCCATTTCATTTTTTACCACATTTAAATGAATGAGTTCTGCTCATTAATACTTCACCGCATATCCACAAAGCTTTATTGGAGAATACAGAGTGCTTGATGGTCCAACCAAGCTCCAGTTATATGTTTTTTGGCGGAGGAAGCTAGGTTTTCATTCAAATGCTACTTCAGGCAGACCATGATGTTGTATCTTATAACAAGGTTCCCAGGGAGGTTCCCTGAGGTTCTCTTATGATGTTTGTGTTTTTATACACTAAAAACACTCTATTTTATGTGTCTTATTCCCTCAGCATGATAGAGATGGTTGTTCACTTCAGGTGGGCACAATGTCATCATTCTCCACTGAACATCAACAGTCCCTCAGTGTAAATCGTCCAGGGCACAAAGTTCCTTGGTGTTCATATCGCAGAGATTCTCACTCAGACCCTCAACACCAGCTTCATTGCCAAGAATGCCCACTCTATTTCATGTGGAGACTGTTACGTGTTACTGTGTAACTGTTACTGTGTCTGTTTATTGTGTTGACTGTTCTGTTTCGGCAGTACCTTGCACTCTGTTGAATGTTGAATGTTGAATGTAACTATATGTTGCACAGTGGTCCATGGAGAAATGTTATCACACTATGTACATGTACACAGCAGCTGATGATAGTAAAGTAACTGTGTGTGTGTGTGTGTGTGTGTGTGTGTGTGTGTGTGTGTGTGTGTGTGTGTTACCTGTGAAGACCAGAATGGGTTTACTTATTGAAACAATCCCAAAACCAGTAAACAAAAAACATATACAATGTTTAAGTAAGAAATGTTTTCAGTGGGTCTGGACTGCAGGCACCCAGGCTCTGCAGAGCCTTTGAACTAATCTTAGAACATTTTATGGTTTCCTTTAAACAATAATCTTTTCAGAAAAGTGCTGAAAGAAGCACTCAGTGGGAGAAGTTTTATTGTATTATATGGTGTGCATCTTGTGTGGCATTCTAGACAGTGCTTTTAGAGCAAAAACTCAATGTGAACACAGCTGGAGACTTTATAAAGGACTTTGATATAGCTTCCCCAGACAGTAACAAACTCAAAATGGTGAAAAGGCATGAAACGCATGCACCATTACAAGCAAAACAGGCAAAACAACTTTAACTCTTAACTTTCAATATATTTTTAATGTATATCTGGAAAAAAGTCTATGCATTGTAATTGGGTGAACGAAAAAGCCCATGTTACCACCTCTTCCAACAAATAATTACTATTGGGTGGTTGGAAAACTCCACAAGCTGTCCAGCAAAGACGCATACTCGATTGAACAAGTTCCAAATAGAGGTCCGAATGTTCATCTTTAAATTTGGTTTGGTCAGGCAAAAGGTCTGTAGGAGCGAAGCTCAGTTGAAGTGTTTTCAGATGGGATCAATAGAAGGATAGAAATTTCCTATTTCCACTTTCCACCCATCCATTATATGAACCACTTATCCTTAGCCATGGTCCCGCGGTGCTGGAGCCTGTCCTTGTAGTCAGGGTGAAAGGCAAATAAACCTCCTAGACAGGTCACTACTCCAACACAGGACAGACATACACACAAACACACTCATGCACACATGCAGTCACAGATAAGGGCAATTTAGAATCTCCAACTTGTCTGACATTCATGTCTTTGAACTGTGGGAGGAATCCAGGTGGAAATCAGCGGAGACGTGGGGAGAACATGCAAACTCCACACAGAAAGGACCCTCAGCCACTGGATGCAGGATGCATTTCAAATTTGAAAAAGATATTTTATTTTAAATATTTTTTCACAGTACATCACACATCCTTACATTGTAGAAAAAACAACAGACATTTGATGTCAAGGTGCATTGGCAGCAGGAAATCAAAACGGAAAGTGTCATTACTGTCCTCTAGAGGGCAACCAAGTTCCACCACATAATGACAAACGGAACAAAAGAAACCAAATAATTCACATGTCATCTAGTCAACTTCAACTATTTCAAGGTATTCTACGCTAAACATTGGAGATGACTAAACTGGACAGAAAACTGACAGACAAAATTCCTGAGCATGTAACAAAGAATTGTGACCCGAATTACTTTTTTGAGCACTGGAATGCATCATAACGAGAAAAATAGATTTGAAATATATAAGACTGTTCTGGGTCTACGAGGCACAACTTGTTATACTGTGCTCTGTGAGCTAGGATGCAACTGATACAACTCAATCTAGTTTACAGTACATATGATCATACATCAAAGCATTGTGCTAATATAACTCCAATTGCTTTCATGTTGTTAAATATTTTCCAAAAATTTACAGTATTCCACAGATCAGAGGTATTGCTCAGAATTTCCAGATTTTCAGACATATTTTCCATCAGCATCATGACATGCTCATTTACCATAACTAGCACAAAAAAACAAGACATGTTGAAGTTACTCTTCTAAAAAAATGTTACTCTTCGGTTAGTATGAAAAAAGAAGCTTCTGACATTTTTGACAATTCTGTGAAACATCCTTGTCACGCATCCTGTAACAGAGAAATGTATATCTAGAGTGATAATAGTGTCCAGTCCCAATGAGCTGAGTATCTTCACCTCCCTTGCAATTTCTGGTACAGACCATGGGGATTTGAGACCCAGGAGTGACACTAAGAACATCACATGCTTCTCAGTTACCTGCACCTCTCCTGACCTACTATTAGCCATCTGCAGTTTTTCTACTGCGTCCTGTATATTTAACCTGAGTAACTCCTGTACCTGGTGTTTTACTTGAAATTGTTTCCTAAGTGAGCTGTCCTGCTCCATGGGTGTCAAAGTCAGTGTCAACTGCATCATATGTGACTGTACTTCCTTTTCTGCCTTCTCCAGGTCTGCCAGTGCATGAGCAATATAACCGCTCTCTCTTTTACTCAGAGTGGATATTGCACGATTGTACAAAGCAATGGCCACCCAGCAGGAAGCTTCTTCAATAGCTCTTGTGTACATGTTAATACTTTCTGCTAGACTCCCTTGATGTCGGAGTCTATTGCCAGATCTTATGTAAAGAGAGACCATAGATGAAGGCGACTGCTTAGATCGCAGCTTATCAAATGCACTCTGCAAGTCTTCTTTTAACTGCTGCTGCAGTGTCTCAGTGGCTTTGTCCTCGTCAAATTTCATCAGGAGCCACATACCCCAGCACTCATGCAGGGAAGACACTATGTCTTCATAGCTGCTGGCCCCCATGTCTTGCTTGTAAATGGCATCCAGCATGCCAAGGTAGTCAGAAAAGAGCTCCTCCTTTTTGAGGATTGCAGGGATGCCCTCTTCAAGAAAACTTGACAGTCTAATTTGCACTAATGTATCCCTGGCCTGTTTTGCCTCCTTTAGGGTTGTTTGACCACTTTGCTCTTGGATCACGATTAACTGTCTTAGGGCACGTGCCATTGCCTCGCTTTGCAGCTGTCCAGGATTTTCCTGATAAGCTTTAAGAGCATTTGTAAAATTTTCCTCAAGCAATGGCAGCACAGTGGAAATGACATGATTCAGAAAACTGCATGATAAGTCGGTAGATAAAGTTTGAATGCCCATCACAATTTTGAGTGACTCAGAGAAGTGAGCCGAGCACATGATTAGCTGGGCTGATCCTGGGCATCCTTGCCTTGCAGTTCTTCCAAAGGCCTGTTGCTCCACACGCCTGTTTAGGGGCAAGAAGGTTTGTACCACAAACAAGCCTCCTGCATCATTAACTTCTCTACAGACCTTCAGATCTGTTCCACGACCAGCCAGGTTAGTTGCAATAATGACATAACCCGCCTTGACTTCTTTGCCTGTTATCTTGGAGTTGTCCTCATTGTTATTTGTGTAACGTTTCAATTTCTCCTTTGAAACATTGCCTTTTAGAGCATTGTAGAGCATTTCTGCTCGATTAATTGTTTCACAGATGATTAGTGCTGCTCTTGGACCCCGGTACACTGTTGGGCTTACTTGTTCCTTAATTACAGAACAGATTTTCTCTACCCATTCTTTTTCTTCCCTGATGACTATGCCATCTTCTTCATAAAGTTTTCTTTGTAGGAAGGAGGGTATTTTGCAGGTTTTAATGCCTGAATACACTTTCTCTAGTGTATCAAGTTCTGTTTCGGTCCCTAGGGTTCCTGTGATCCCATAAATCTGCTGTTTGTAGCTCTTAAATAAACCCACATTGGACTTGAAGTTTGTTATAATGCTCATGTCAGACAATCTGGTTTTGTGCTTCATCTCCAGGAACTGTTGAAGTCCATTACACCATGTCATGTTATTCTGTACAACACCTGTAGAATGATAATCTACAGGAATCACAACATTCTTATGTAGGATGTATTCATGCCCCAAAGTCATAGTCTTGGCAAGAAAAGCATTATCAATCCAAGTTCCTAGTTTAGCATTGATGTGCTCTTGAAAACCAGGAATATGGCCTTCCTTTTGTTTCATCTGTACTGAATGTACAATATCTTTTTTGATTCTTTCTTCTAATGACTTACGTAATGCAGTGTCATCTCTTAAATCAAGCCTCTCCTCTGCGTCCAAATGTTCATGTTCATTGACAATGTGCCAAATCTTAGCCAAGATTATATTTAAAGTTTGCATGGCTGGCATTTCACTGCCTAAATAGACCATTTCAAGACCTTTATCTAGCATGAGTGAATCCACCTCATCTACTATCACACGATTAAATTTTCTTTCATCTCTTACATTTATTCTTTGAAAGTGGTGTCTCAACCAGTCCCCTGCAAAACCTTCAGTTGAGCCATATACCACCTGACATTTGTAACACTTCCTTAAGTCTTTTGCATTGGTGTTGACATCGACTGTGATTTTCAGTTCTTGGTAAAATGGGCGCCACTCTTTAGCATCTCTCTCAGCAAGTATAGGGGAGCTGGTGATGACGTCTACGCTTTCTCCAGTGATGGCACAATATGCAGCAAACATGGCCACAATGCAGGACTTGCCCTCTCCAGTACCAACCTGGACCAGCCGACTAGATCCGGAGAGAACCAGGATACACCAGCTCACCATCTGAGTCAGTCTGGGGTACCATTTTTTGGTCTTTTGTACTGCTTGGCATAGCTTCAGCAAAGTCCTCTTCAAGTTATTGCACTGTGTTGCAACAGCAGGTGGATTTGAGCTGCCCCATAAAGACACAGATGACACGATTTCTTTCACATCATGTAAAATACTCTCTTCAACATCTCCTTGTGCAAGAATTTCCTCAAGGATCTCCTCTAGGCTTTTCTCTTTTGCCCCTTGGAGAATGGTTTTTATTTTGTCTTCAATATTGTCCGTGAATTGTCCTGGTTCAGTTTCAGATATTAAGTCTGACTTCTTTATTTTGTAAATTTCTATTAGATAAAGTATTTTTGACACCTGTGTGATGAAGTCAGACTCTGTTTTATTTTTATATTGCTTCGCTAGGGCAATAAACAAATTGACAACATCATCTTGACTCCACTGACCATACTTGACCAAAGCAAGTAATCTCGATCCCAGCAGACTCATTAGTGCCATATTGACAGTATGTGTGTCAGGGCCAGAGATGATTTTGCTTGATATCCAACCATATTCAGAAATTTTTCATTAAGCATCCATGAGGAGCCTGTGATAAAAGTAGAAAAATTATGCATGCAACCAGTTTTAACTACAGCAAATAACAGCATATAACAAGAAATCTCACAACACATTGCACCACATTAAATGATTAAGTTGGCATTTATAAAAATCTGTTACAATTATTTCAAGATAATGTCAGTCAACTTTGGAATTAGTTAAAACTTTACTATTTTGTGACTCAAAATAAAACATATCTTAATATTTAATGATAGTTTTGAAAGTAGAAACCGACAACAATTTCTTTGGCATGTGTCAGAAAGTCACATAAATTATTGTACATAAATAATTTGAAAATTATTTGAAGTAATTGATGACGTCAAAATGAAAAGAAAACTCCTCACTTGGGTAGATGCCCAGTACATGAATAAAAAGAAGAAAGTTTTGAGTTGGCATGTTATCAGTTATTCTTTGATGGGATCACCTTTCTTTGATATGTACACTGCAATACCAGTACTATTAAATATTTATTAATGTTGGGCAGCGATTACTTGTTTCATACGCAAAATTAAATAATTAATTCAAAAGTAGTGTATGCTACTGTGCACTATTTTGAAAGTACTGCTATATGAACAAAAGTGCAATTACATTTGGTTTACAAACACTTTAAACAAATAACACTTTTTAACAGCAGTTTTCCCTTTAACACAGTTACACAGCTGCAGTTCAAATATTTCTGTAAATTTCAACTTAAAAATTAATGTAATCAAATCAAATATAAAACCAAAGCTATTGTCTGAACGCAGTGTCATTTAAGTCTCTTCTGGCATAATGGTCAAGCGTCCCATTACTTTTGTCCATATTATATGGGCAAAGTAATGAACATGTAATATGGACACAAGTAATGGGACGCCTTACCCCCGCGTGACCTGGAGCGCTGCACTCACACAAAAACAAGTCCAAAAAGCAACGAACTTTCAAAATAAAAGGATATATGGTTATATGGTTTCCTACAAAACATTCCTACAGTATATGTGTAGAATGCTACCTGGAATGTCAGCACAAGAGGGGAGGGATTATAAGAGAAAGCTCATTCCCTGTGGGAAATGGTTAAAACTCAGGATGGTGAATCACTAACAGATTCAAAAATATGAATGCAGCTTGCTTGAACTGTCCTACACTTTATCTCTGCAACTTGACAGTGCTGCAGGTAAGAAGAAAGTATAATTGGCTTTAACATCAGTTATTTAAATTTAAATCATTACCATAAAACACGCTCAAAACAAATGCATAAAGTTGAATCTGGCATAAAAATATGAACACAAAAAACAATAATAAAGTATTATTATTATTATTATTTATTTTTTTGTATTTATTTATTTTATTTTTTGTCAAATGTTGTGTCCTACCATACTTGGTTGCTACGTTCAAAATGTTAGACTACAGGCTCCTGCACCCAAATGGTGTATAATGTGTCTGACAAAGCCACTGGCCTTATAGCTATGTGCACCAAATTCCATAATTCCTATTACAAAATAATTTCAATTGATAAATTTTGCATTATATGGTTGTAGAAACTGGAACTGTATAACTTACAAAGCACACTGTAGAGAAAGTAGGGAGTCATTTCAGATTCAACATGTACCCAGATCTATTATTAACAGCTTAGTTTTTAAAGGTAGGGGAAAAGACAGCGTCAGACTGGTATCAGTATCAGCAGATACTCAAAGTTGCAGTGTCAGTATCACCATCAGACATGAAAATGTGGTACTGTGCCACCCCTATTGTTTATATATTGTGATTATCCCTGCCGACTATTAAATATCTGGGTGAAATTCAGTCGCTGGTGAGTTTGCTGAGTCTAAGAATTGTTGTTTATATTATATTCCACTAATATTTTGAGACTTCTATTGTAAAATGCATGCATAATATTAAATCTCTGTATTAAATATTATCAAATAATGATGACCAAACTGATTTTATTGTTAAATTAATTAGTATTTTTATTTAGTCTATTTTATTTTGTATGTAAATATAATAATCTGATGTTACAAAATCTGGCTATACTCACCATATTGCGGAACATGAGATCTCAGGTCGGACACATCACAGGTAACTGCTAAGCCGAGGGGAGGAGGCTCATGGAATTCCCCATTATATTTACTTTTGGTTTCACTTCATCACAACTGACCATGTTACAGATCCTATACAGTAACAACAATGCTTGGCTATTTTGTGCAATCTTTAAAGAAGGCAATATTAGTCCATTGTTGTTAGTCGTTGAGAGTTGAGCATTTTTGAGGTTCGTTTCAGTCGGCAAAATGTACAAATATCCAACTTTATGCAAGTAAGAACCAAGCTAGAATTAAGTGAGACAAAAAGGCTACATGTTGAATGAAAACATGTATATGATTAAACAATGTATGGGCAGTTACATTAATTTGCCACGTCGACTTAATTGAGAGAAATAGTAAAGCTCCCCATTTAAACTCTCTTTCATCCTTTCAGGTTTGAGGTACAAAACTTTAGCTATACTTACCATAGTGAAGAACAAGAGGGGACGTCAGGTTGGACCATATATGAAGTAACAGATAAGCTATGGGGAGGTTTGTCTTTTAAAGGAGGATTGTGGAATTCCCCTTGATTTTCCCTTTTGGTTTCACTCTATCATGTTTGATAAACCTTACATAACAGATCCAGTGACAACAATTAGAATGGTCTGTACAGTTCCATGAATTGCTTTCCCGGTTTAAGGGTGTAACAATGCAGTCAGTTCGGTTTGATACACTCACAATATTCAAGTAAGACTATTCTCGCAGTGTTTAGAATGAAATTTGTCTGAAGAAAAGTAATGACTGTCTTCAGTTTTAGTGCAACTTACTAATTAAACTTGAGCTGGAAGAGAAGGGAAGGTGCTGAATGATGAATGTGCCGGACTGGGTTTTTGACTGGCACTGACTAGAACTGGTTTGACACTATGAATCATGCAGTTTCTTAAAATATCAGGAAATGTTTATTCTTCAGGATGTATAATGTCACTTCTTTGCACTGCTGTATCGTGCTTTTTTAATGCATTATAATTCACATGATGGGCATGTCTTTGCACTGTGTTGGTATATTTTGTTGTTTTTAACAAAATGGAAACTCAAGAAACCTCTTTGAGCCGAGACCTGCCCACCAGGTATTGATGGAAAAGAAACATCTGACCTCAACAACAAATGAAACCTCCAATACCACCATCAACAAAGCTAAATCTCCTCCACTGACAAAACAAAACTAAAATGTTTTATTCTTTTCTTTTCATCTCTCTGTGAAAGCATCCATGATTTAATGTCAGAAGGTTTGAATACGGCACAGAAATATATCACATCTAATGAGAGTAATTATTGAATTTCCTGACAAAATGTAAAGCCAGAAAAAGGAGAGCACCTTTGAGCAGTAAGCAGTACAATCTACACTCTGCGTAGTGTGTAGTGTAACAATGTCACATACATAATGATACATGAAGAATATATAAAGTGGTCTCCACATTTTTTATATCGAAGAATAATACAAAATTTACAGTAATAAACGTACATGGTCACAATTAGTCAAGTCAAGTCAAGTCAAGTAGTTTTTATTGTCATTTCCACCATATACACAGTACATAGTAAAAACGAAACAACGTTCCTCCAGGACCATGGTGCAACACAAGAGCAGAACAGAAC
>JBBIGA010000083.1:2713573-2727309 GCA_037576975.1 Alestes dentex
ATTATTATTATTATTATTATTATTATTATTATTATTATTATTATTATTATTATTATTATTATTATTATGGGCCTATGTCTATATATAGGAACCAAGAAACCTAGATTTGTTTCACTTTTTGAGTTTTATTTAAACTGAACATAAAGCACTGCCAAGCGGTGCTCCAATAACATCCATACACTTTTTGAGAAACCAGGCTCTGTAGAACAAGGAGACGGAAAGGGGCCTTGCTCCATCTGGTCCTTGCTTCTACCTGTTATTACAGTACTTCCATTAGGTGACCTGGGGGTTAAGGGGTTGCCACTGCAATCAGAAGGTTGTTGGTTCAATTCCCAGGACGGCCAGTTGCACCACTGCGGTACCCATGAGCAAGGTACTGTCCCCACACACTGCTCTCCGGGCACCATTGTCGGCTGCCTACTGCTTCACTCAGGTGAATGAGTTAAATGCTGAGGACTCGAGGAGTTTGGGTTCAGTATAGTATATAAAACAGAAATACAGAAAAAGTAAAACAAAAATTAGGGATACTGGATTAAACAAAAACAAGAACGCAGCAAAACACCAAGGGTAAAATAACAAAGAACAATACTAATGGGCAAGACTTATACACAAGATCAATTAAACAAAGACAAGCACATGAAACAGGGCATTTAACAGAAAAATTAAAAGAGCAGAGTCATATATATGTATATACAGTGTGATATACAAAGAATCCACAAACACAGACTGAAACACAGGGTATCTATACTAACCAGGAAATATACAAACTAGGGGAACACCTGGGTGGGGGAGGAGCAAGTCACAGGTGAGCAGGACAACAAGGGGACGGGGCTAAGTCCAAAACAACAACAGACTCACATGCATAAGGCATATGGAAAATATAAACAGCAACATAGACAAGAAAACAGGAGAAAAAGACACCAAGAACATACAAAAACACAAGGAGAACATTACAACTAGAATACAAATGTTCTTTTCCAATCCTGATACTGATACGTTTACTGAGTCATTTCTTTTTATCCTTAAAAACGACTAAACTATTTAAATATTGTGTGCAACATTTATAAACCTTGCTCAAACTATTCAAACACGCCAGCCTTACTGTCTTCATATGATGTTTTCATGTTGGTTGAATTTTGGCGGGATGGCTTCAGTAAGTTTCGTACTGCTTATCTGAGCTGAGGGATGGGTTCAGTGCTTTTTTTTATTCAATTATGTAACAAAACAATGAAAAATTTACCTGAAATCTCAAGCGTTGTGCCTATAAAACCCCAGCAGTGCTGGCAAGCTAAAGGTTCAAAATGGACTGGCTAAAAGTGTAACTGCTGCTATTCATTACAAAATGTGGCGCTGTTAGCAAAACATGCTAGTCTTAAGAAGCTGCATTTTGTTTGTCATTATTTAGATCCCATCGCTCATCCTTCTTCTATTGTTGGTTAAAACCTTTTTCAAATCCATAGCAGGAAGAGTGTGCTTCAGATTTTTGAAGCACAGGGAGTTTTCCCCGCTACTCCCTGTTACTCCCACACTTGTTTTGCTAATCAGAGATCCGCTCAAGCTGCTGTCTGACATTATCTGCTGTGTAAAGCTTTCTAAAATGAAATTTAATTTGTAGGATTTATACTCATTGCATTCGATCACATCTGTCTCGTCAGTTTTGTGAACCATCTGCATTGCAAATGCTAACACCTCAAGAGTTTAAAGGCACTTTACATCAATTTCCAGCAGCATGGCAGGTAGCTGAGCTTTTAGGGGAACCTTGTCGTAATCTGTCTCGGTCTTGCTGTGACAGTTCAGGGGGACACGAGGACAGTCCCTGCTGTGTTAGAACACTCATCACGCCTGCTGCTGCATTACGGTGTGCTGTGATGCGGGGATAGCCTCTCCCCCGGTCTCCCTCCCGTAAGCATGCATGTCTTGAATATTAAACAAGCTTCCCTGCTTGCTCAAAGCATTCTCCGGGAATGAGAAATGTTTTTTAGGAGAGGATTTTACACATTTCACATTTTCACCTTCACATTTTCTCCTGTACATTCACCCAACCCTCTAAGAGTGAATACACATTTGAAGTTCTATCTATTGATACATGGTATATTGCTATGGACAAAAGGCACATTAATATTACACTAAGTGGTCACCAATGAATGAGCTAGTGATATGATATTTTACCTATATTGAGCAGCTCTGCTTCAAGGATGCAGTTGCTCTATGATAACTCCAGTAGTCAGGCACAACATTATTTATGTATATTTAGAATATTTGTATATGTTTAGGTACTTTTATATTGCAACGCACCTTTTCCTTCCTCAAAATTTTGCAGTTGTTTTGCCACTCAACCTGCCTCTACTCCACTGTTGTCACAGAGCACATGTAGTATATGATATACAAAACGAAGTAAAATTAAGCATCTTTCATGTTACACAAACTAATTCCTGAGGGCGTAACATGCTTCACACCACTCAAGTTCTAATTAAACACTAAGCTGCCAGTTTATTAGGTACCTTATTGTTCCTTGTATTTTGTGTATTCATTGGCATGGTGTCAGTGCGGTGCTGAGAATGTTCCACCTCCCAGTAATAATGTCTGGCCGAAGGTGGTCCTGTGGTGGGGAAGGGAAGCTGACGAATTGCGCAGCAACATTAGCAATTGTTTTGCCACTCGGCCTGCCCCTACTCCACTGTTGTCACAGAGCACATGTATCTCAGAGATTTATGTTCAACATGAAATGACCACCCCTCAAGGTCATTGAACCCACATTCATTTTGGCTCTTTATAGACATGGCAGCTGGCTTGAGTGTGGCTTAGTTCAGGGTTATGATTGGTAGCAAGGTCTGGTGAAACACTGCTAAACACTGTGAAATTATTTTTTTTTTTCTAAGAAAATTGGAACACAGCAAGCTAAAATGCTGGTGGCAGGGAAAGAGCAGCGACGGGGCATAGATTTGCTTCCCCATGAATGTGACTTGGAATGGGACTATATTCTGCCCCCTTTGGGAGAATAGCTGGCCACTCTAGCTGATGGATTTGCTCAGTGGTCAATTGAGTTCTTTGAGATTGAAACACTATTATTAGTGCCACATGTGCCTCTTTGGTGATGGATTTGCTGCATTTGAGGCAGTGTTTGAGCGTGGCAGTGGTCACTTGAGTTCTTTGCGATAGAAACACTGTGTTATTTGCACCGTACATGCCCTTTAGCAGTTTACACAGCTGCATTTAATAAACATTTTCTTGTAGAAAGATTTGCTGAGAACATGAATACTGAATTTAAACTCACAGCTATAAAACTACACATATATATTTGTCTATAAGACATCAGTGAGTACATATCTGCATTCTGAGATCAGGTTGAAAGTTCAGATTGGATCGGTTCCCCCTAGGGTGTCATACTTGATTTGTGCTGCTATGGACCGAACTCAAAGTTCATTAATTCACAAATTAAAAGCCAAAACAACATTGCATCGTAGCTTTCGGTGATTCTGACAAACAACTATAATGGCTTGCGAATGAGTCGTAGCCTTATAGGCACAAAGTAAAACTGAATCGTACTTCTGTATTTTTGTTTTTTTTACTGTGTTGTCCTTGACGTGTTTATGTTTTCATTTACGTTTACGGCAATTAGCAGACGTACATCAGTGCTTAAGTATCTGTTCTTCATACCTGTAAAGCTACACTAAGATCAACACTTGCTTATGACCAAGTTACTGCCAGCTAAGTTACACACCTTAACAAACCCTGTCAGAAACCCTACCCCTCACACCCGCTGAATTCTGCCTTTGAGTGGCTCCCCTCCAAACGCCGGCTCCAGTGCCCGGGCTGCAGGACTCAGAGGAAGAGGGCTACCTTTGTTCCTAAAGCTATCCTTCTTTTGAACTCCTGACACTCACCCAAACCCACCATTATCACCTCACACATTCCCACCTCCCCAAACCTACCTCCTTGATTTGAGTCTCGCTCTCTCATTTCTCATTTTTCACTACAAAATACTATGCACCTTACTGCTTGTTATTTAAGTTATCATTGTATCATAGTGCAATATACAGACTGCTTGTTCCTTGCTTAGATATATTTAAAAAAAAAAATTCTGTTACGTTTCAAATGTTACTATGTCATATGTGTGCGTAGCTCCACTGTGCCCTTTAAATTGCCCCTCGGAGACAAATAAAGTTCTTTGAATTGAATTGAATTGAACTGAAATTGAATTGAAAGAAAAAAGTCAGAAGTTAATACACAAGTAAGGAAAACAGTTAAGAGGGTAAGTGCCCGAGGCACTTTTTTTAATACGTAGGAAAAGACGTATAAGAGATAAGCAAGAGGACTTGTTAGTCAACAAGGTGTCTTCAGGCAACGCTTGAAGACAGTGAGGGACTGATCTGATCGGAAGAGGGAGTTCCTTCCACCACTGGCCGGAGAGAGTCTGAAAAGAGTCTTGATGCAGGTCTTCCTCTTCTCTTGAGCAGCGGTGGTTCGAGACAAGCAGTGCTTGAAGCTCTGAGAGGACGAGAAGTGACACGCTGCTTGATCAGTGTTGATAATTAAGGAGGTGCTCTATACCTGGAGAACCTATTGCCCTGCACATGTTAGTGGTTTCCCTGGTGACAGTACCCCTGATCTAGCTCGTGAAATTCTTCCTGAGTTAAAAGCGCATTTGACAGAAGAGGGAAAACCAAGGTTGAGCCAAGGTCAAAAGTGTCAAAGAAGATCTAGGCCACCAGTATAAATATTGCTGGTTGGTATAAAATAGGCTGAAATATAGACAAAGTGGCAACACTAACTGTGTATACAGAATGCTGCATGAAAACCGTATTCAGAGTCTAAGAAGATCTCCGTGCTTGTTCTGTACTCACAGAGTTCAGTTTGTTTAAAGAAACCATCTCATAGTAAGTAAAATTTAAACACATACAATTCATTTGCCTATTAAAATAGTAGAATATGAGCCTTTAATGCAAAATAAAACCACTGGGCTTGTTAATAATTACCTGGTAAATATCTTGTACCACCCTTCTGACAATGGCTCTAAAACAGGCCTTCAAAATGTTGCCACTCACATTATTATAACATTCTTCAGCAGTCATTTTTGTCCCAGTGAACTGGAGTTTAATTAAAACTGTAACTTTTCGAGACTTCATTCCATCATGGACAGTGTGGATCACCTACTCCAGTGTGGCTGAACTTTTAGCCACAGACTCACAACATAAAGTGCTCCACAGAAAATCCTTCCTCTCCACCGCCATCAGACTCTACAACTCCCCCCTCTGTCACACATCCTCACAGTAATCTGTGCAATAAACAGATGCTACTTTGTTGTCCACTTTCTTATTGGGTTTAAATCATTATGTGCATTATTATCTTATTATTGTGTGCAGTTGTGTGTCTACCATGCGCAATACCGTGTGCAGTTTTCTTATTGGGCCGCTAAATCACTATGTGTAATATCTTATTATTATTATGTGCAAGTCTTACAATGCGAATACCACTTAACTGTAAGTTACTGATTCGTAGTATTAATACCCAGCACTTGTGTATATAGCATAGTGTATTTCATACCGAGAATTTTCTGCCGAGTTTTATTGGACTTTATATTGTGCAGATGACCCATAAGCAGTTTCCTCCAGGATCAAAAACAGTTTTCTGATTCTGACTCTAAATGTGCACCAATTTGGACTTTGCAATTTGAGCTTTTTTGCTTTTTTTTTTTTCACTGTTCTGTCATTCCTGTTGTGTGTCAAGTGCGATAGGAGCAATAGGTTCAAGCTGGAGGATGTAGTTTGTTGATGTTTGCGCTGCCTGCTTGCAGGGAATGCTGTCGGTTCTTCGGCGAGGATGGGCTGACGGTGAAGGTGTTCTTCACTAAAGTGGCTCCTTTCGGGCTGCTGTGGACTGTGACGAACTACCTGTACATGCAGGCGCTGCGCAAGATCAACACCACTGACGTGTCGGCTCTGTTCTGCTGCAACAAAGCCTTCGTCTTCCTGCTGTCGTGGATCGTGCTACGAGACCGCTTCATGGGCGTCAGGGTGAGGAGGCTGCAGAAGATCTTTTATTGTTAATATTGTTCTAATTATCAGACTTACATACATTTATGCCCTTATCCAGAGCGACTTACAGTCATTAGTTACAGGGACAGTCCCCCTAGAGACACTGAGGGGTAAGTGTTTTGCTCAAGGATACAGTGGTGAAAAGTGTGTGTGTGTGTGTGTGGGGGGGTTTGAACCTGCAACTTTGTGGTCATTGGGTTCAAATGCAAGTGTTTTACCCACTAGGCCACTACCACCCAACTACCACCCTTTTATCAACGTTTGTCTCAACAGTGTTATAAAAAGTGCTTAAAAGGCCTTACATCTTACAGTGTATATATATAAAACCATGGCAGCTCAAAGAACCATTTGAAGAACATGCACAGTTCCTTGCAGCTCAGAAAATGGTTGTTTTCCTGATTACCATTCAAATTATGCTGCAATTGCCTCCGCAAGGTTGTGATGGCCAGTTATTATAGTTTTCGGTGTGCCAGTTATTAAATTAAATTGTAATATCATTATTATTATTATTACACATGATCACCTGTTGTCCAGGGTTTGGGCTAGACCCCTTTACTTCCAGTGAAGGACCATCTTAATACTTCAGCATAACAAGACATTTTGGACATCATGCTTCCAACTTTGTGGACCCAGTTTGGGGAAGAACCTTTTCTATTCCAGCAGGACGTGGCTGGAGGAGTTCAGTGTGGAAGAATTTGACTGGCCACACAGAGTCCTGACCTCAACCCCATCCAGCACCTTTGGGATGAACTGGAATGGAGACTGAGAGCCAGACCTTCTCGTCAACATCAGTGTCTGACTCCATAAATCCTCATGGTCAGGCGTCCCAATACTTTTGGCCATATAGTGTAGCATTAAATAGGGTCGTAGAGGTCATTGAACATGTTTTGATACAATATAGAATCTGACAGACAGGATGGATGGATGGATAAAACATATTTTGCAAACAAACAGCTAAATATAGGAGAGCATTCATAAGGCCTTTAAAGAGGAATCCCTTCGATTACTCAGTTTCTGCATAATTAATTGTTTGAGACATAAACAGTCAGACCTGTTCACAGTAGTGGTGATAGAAACCAGACGTCTGAAGAGCTTAATGCTTTTAAAAGGCTCCTCACTAAAAGTTATTACAGGAAATGGTTAGGAAAAATCTGCCTGAGACACTATTTACAAGATACATTTTCAAAAATGCATTTTAAATGTGTTATTGATAGAGAGGCACATGCAGTGCCAAATAATTGTTTTATTTTTTCATATTATCCACTGCTACCATTATCAGCATTATATATAAAAACTCAGAAGACATGTGTAGGTTCGTGGATGCTTGTAACAGTGAATAAAATGGCTATAGTAAGTATCGCAACTCCTGGTTCTGATCACCACCACTGAGTTAAATTTCTCTACAGTGCACTATTACAGAATAGTGCATGACTTTATTTACATCTAATCACATTATGCATAAATACTGAAAATTGAGTGGCGTGTTTCCTACAGCCGTAAATAAATATTACTGTACCATGCTGCGGCATCCTTAAACCAGAGTTTCTCATTTGGCTGGACAAGGATGGATCTCAGGAGCAATAGTCACCACTAGAGGGCACTATTGGAAGAGTGTTTTTAAACAGGATTATGTAATCCTACCTCTGGAGACCTCTCGGTCAGTGTGGGGAGGGGGGAGAGGAGCATGCAACAAAAGAGTCGCTTACTTTTGTCTGAACAGTGTCTTCTAAATTCTTGCATATAACACTGATAATGGATAATAGGAAAAAATACAATTTCCTTTAGGGACTATTTTGCCTTATAATACTGCATGTGCCTTTCTGTCTATAGCAGCTTTTCAAAGATGCATTTTTGAAAAAGTATCTTGTGAGTAGTGTCTCAGGCGGAATATTCCTGTCATAGCTTTTTAGTGAGGTACCTTTTACATTAAGCTCTTCAGACGTCTCGTTTCTATCACAACTACTGCAAACAATTCTGACTGTTGATACCTCAATCAATTACTTATGCAGACATTTTGAAAAATCAGACCTTATGAACATTTTATGCTTTCTTTTATTTAGTTGTTCATTTGCCAAAATGCACTACAAAAGTTTTGGGATGCTTGATCATTCCACCAACAGGGGATTTAATGACGTCGTATCCAAATGCATGGACTTTAATATGGAGCTGTAACAGCTTCCACTCTTCCAAGATTTTGGAGTGTCTATGGGAATTTTTGCCCATTCATTATGCGATGTTTATGAGGTCAGACACTGATGTTGGACGAGAAGGTCCGGCTCGCAATCTTCGTTCCAGTTCATCCCAAAGGTGTTGGATGGGGTTGAGGTCAGGGCTCTGTGTGGGACAGTCAAGTTCCTCCACACTGAACTCATCCAGCCACGTCTTTATGGAGCTCACTTTGTGCACTGGGGCACAGTCAGGCTGGAATAGAAAAGGTTCTTCCACAAACTATATCCACAAAGTTAGAAGCATGGCAATGTCCAGATTGTCTTGATCTGCGGAAGCATTAAGATTGTCCTTCACTGGAAGTAAGGGGTCTAGCCCAAACTCTGGAAAACAGGTGTGTCCCAATACTTTTGTCCATTTGGTGTATGTTATATCCATCCGTCCATCCTGTGTGTCTGCATTTTACGACAAAGAGAACAATAGAGTTGCTTACTTTTGTCTGAACAGCACAGAATGAAGAAAGTATGAAAGTGGAAGGCTGACTGAAGTGTATTTTCTTGAGTTTTCTTCCATTCCTGCTTCGTCTACTGTAGCAGCAGGATCTGCACTGCTCCTCTTCTTTGACGCTCCATTGCTGATATTACTGCCTTGCTGACTCAACTACAACAAAAGGCCTGAGAAAGCACATGGTTCGCGATCCATGAAATCACAAAACAAGCTGTACGAGAGTGTGGAGGGACTGCAGAGTGGTAAACAGTGAGAGAGGAAGAGTGGAAGGCAGAAAGAATGGAGAGAGGGGGCTGCGGTGAGAGCTCATGGAGGACATTATTTTTCCTGACACCTCTTTTAATGCTGCACTAATCCACACAGCTGACCCCCTATTCATCACCCAGACAAACACACATGTTGGAGGCCCATTCCACTGAGGGAAATGAGTTTGTTTCTTTGTGGAGATATCTCTGATGTATTGGAAATCATTTGTCCCAAAGGAACTCATGGACGTGTGTGCTAAAGTTAAATAAAGACGCTATTGTTTGTCTGAGACGTGACTCGGCCTTGTGTACATCAGTATATACACCATATAGGCAAAGGTATTGGGACACACCTGTTTTTTTTCCGGGTTTGGGCTAGACCCCTTACTTCCAGTGAAAGACAATCTTAATACTTCAGCACAACAAGACATTTTGGACAACGCCATGTTTCCAACTTTGTGGACACACTTTATTTTTAAAGTACTGCTATATGAACAAAAGTGCAAGAACGTTTGGTTTGCAAACACTTTAAACAAATGAGGAGCTTTTTAACAGCAGTGTTCCCTTTAACATTAATGTAATCAAATCAAATATAAAACCAAAGATACTTGCCCCTGCAGGTCATTCACGTTTTATCTAGTTTGTTATAGAAAAACAAGTTACCCTCAGAGTCTAGAGCGTGGGGGACAGAACCATTATAGCAGCTGCAGAGGGGGACCAACTCCAAATGAAAGTCTACCTATTTTGTATCTTTGTCGGTGTAATGGGATGCCTGACCCCCGTAAAACCAGCCTAGTTAAGTAAATAATGTGTTAATGTGATAACAAGATAATAACATGTTAACCTGCCCAGCCCTAGTATATATATACACAGCTCCGGAAAAAATAAGAGACCACTGCAATTTATTTTTAAATCAGCATCTCTATGAGCATCACAACCAGTGTCTGTTAAATTCCTCCACAAGCACCTCATTCTGCTTTATGAGGGACTGATTACTGATCACCTGAATCACATCTTATTTAATGAGAAAAAGTATAAAAACACTGCTGTAATCGACACTCTCCTCTCACAATGAGACCAGTTGGATGGTGAAACACTACTAGAAGTTTGTCAAAGTAATTATTGCCATTTTGTTTAAGAGTGAACAAGAGATCTGTTTTCTTTTAATTATTCGAGTTCTGTAAACTCTGCATCATTGCTCTTATTTTGATGTTTTGTCATTTCCTTTAAAATGATGCTTTAAAGAACAATATTTTATTGGAAATTAGGAGAAATACTGTCAGCAGTTCTTAAAAACTGAAGCAAAGCTGTTCAGTTTAATACATGCACCTATGAAAGAGAAAAACTAATTTTGTTATTTACATTTACATATATACATTCACTATTCACGCTGTGGGCCTATAAAAGAGCAAATGGTGTGAAATAATTGTGGGATTTTATGCTGGAAGTAGTTTGTGAGTACCAGAAACTAGATGGTTACACTTACAGTTATGTTGTGGTTCCTTAGCCATCATTGCCACCATTTTATGTGAAATGTATTGTAGGAAACTTGACAACCCAAGTCCACATAAGTCATCTCTTGATGCATCTTTCATGAAATCCAGAAACTGAGGACACTTCAGGGTATGTGATCTAGATGCTAACTTTAATCGGAACTGTTCTTGGGCCTTATTGATCATGTTCGGAGAAGGATAGAGAAAAATGTATACTGAGAAAAGCCCAGAATATAGAAGTCTATAGAAAGGGAGATTGAACAAAAGAGGAGCTTCAGACTTGACATGGTCAAAATGACAATTTCTATCATTATGATTCTTCATATTTTGCCTGAGGATTTCATTGTTTTTTATTGTTGTTTTTTTTTTTTACATTTGGCATAAAAAACTCCATAGCCAACGAATGTTTTTCCCACTGTATTTTTGCTGAAGGTCTGTTTTCAGTAGCCCAAAGTGGAATGCCTTTTTTGTGTCGGTGACAGATTGTCGCTGCCATTTTGGCCATCGCGGGAATTGTGATGATGACGTATGCAGATGGATTCCACAGCCATTCGGTTATCGGCATCACTCTAGTTGTGGCCTCTGCCTCTGCTTCTGCACTTTACAAGGTAAGAGCATCACAAATGTGTCTAAAAGAAAAAGAGAAAGTAGAACTTGCAGTCTGATGTTCTTTTTTAATTTCGAAAACAATCTTGTTTGCATTATAATTTTATGATTAATTTAATATAAATTGTATGGTTCTGTAACAGCTTCAGCATCCAGATCAGTTCTAAAATGTATAACTCACTCACTCAAGCAGTTGTGGCAGTGTAATGTTTGTCCACTAGGGGGCGGCAGTGGCATGTAATACCTTGTTTAAAGAGAAGAAACCACCATGAATCCACACCAGCAGCAGTTCCCAAGTGCTTGCAATCATTTCAAAACGAGAAGTGAAATAGTTTATTACTAAAGAAAGAGTTCCTCTATATTGTTTTTATTAAATGTGATTATCATTCATGATTGTCAATAAATTAGTAAATGCTTATGCTATCATAGAAACATGTAATTATTAGAATGATTATGGAAACAATCACACCATTGTTCTTCTTAAGTTTTATTTGGGAATTTGGTGTCTCTTCTTTTCCTACAGTTTTTTTTTTTTTTTTAATATTGGCGTTGTTCCAACATCAAAACGTCCGTTAGCATCCGGTGTATTGCGTGTGTATTCATATTTTTGATCGGTTGATCAGAGGACGAGTATTGATCGTTTAAAAATGTACTTTTGTTGGGTCATCTGCCTCTGTAATGTATGAGGAGAGAGAGCGGAGGGACGAGTCGCCTTAAATATGTGTGTCAGAGAGAGAGAGTCTGTGACATCATGGCTAAGGCAGCCAGATGGGGACAAAACGTGGAGAAGCACAGACACAAATCAAAACACACACCAGACATGTAAAACTAAACTAAACTTACCAGACTCATAACACAAGCTCAGGTCAGTTATAAATAAAGACATGTGCCCTTGTTTGTTGTGGTTTAATTAAATGTTATTAGCCTGAGAACACAGCTACGCAGATTTTCCCACCCGTGTTCAGCCGTCCTTACCCATACATGGCTTGGTAAGAGACACAAGTCGACGGCCCCTGAGAAAAGTCGACAAGTTGTGTGTTTTTTTTCCTCTCTGTGCGCATGATTGTGTACGCAATGCAGTCTTTGCCTCTGATTGGCTGACACTGACACGTGTTCCTTGCCAATTATTATAGTCCCTTCATAAAAAAGGCAGTACCGTTGGCGCGAGTGGAATCTAAGCACGAGACCACAACAAGACGAGAGACACGGCAGCAGAGAACACAGACACACATCACATGTGTGGAGATGCTTCACTCTAGACACACAAACAGCACAGAGACCTGCACAACCTGCAAGTCGGTGTTAAAGTACAGGAACAGTACCAGCGTTCTGCACGGCATCTGAAACGGCACCGCTAGCTAACATGGCTAACACTAGCTAACATGGCTAACGCTAGCACTGCAGAGAGTCGTCCACTCCAGAGGAGCTGAGTGGCTTTACAGAAAAGCCCCTGACTGATAAGAAAAAACGGCAGATCACAGATCTGCTTGTTAATTTCATCGTTAAAGCTGTGAGACCCTCGGCTGCAGTACAAGGCGAAGGCTAATGTAACAGAGAACTTTAATAAAAGTTGCTCATTGTTGGACACCGGGTTTCCTGTGTGACGTCATGAAACGACTTGTCGACTCGACTACGACTTTATTGATGGATAAGTCGATCTGAAAAAATCTGAAGTCGTCAATGCCCTGCTCCACGGTGATTCAGCAGTAAAGCGCCTGTCACTGAATGAAGAGAATCAGAAGAGGTGCTACTTTGAATATCCACACTATTTGGCTAAAATCCTTTTTTGCCCATAAAACTATTTGTGGGTGTCTTCAAACACTGGTTTTATAAAAAACCGTGCAATCACAGTTCATATTTTCTTGCGGAAATGCGTCTTATTTTTAGTTGTTACCTAATTGTTGGCCTGCGACATTAGTGCAAACAACCTCACAACCATGTGTCATAATAAGACCTGTTCTTATTTATTGTTCTCTGAAAAGCCAGAGCTAAGGGGCGAATCTGTGAGAAAAGTCAGACACTCTGTAACTCTTGACTCTCGACTTTTTTTGTAGCTGATCACAGTTAATAGACACAGCAGAAGGTCATAGAAGACTCATTGTTCTCATTGCATTTTCCCTATTTTGAAGGAAGTTTAATGGACAGTCTGATGGCTCGATGGAATGATCCCTCTCTTGTTTCTTTCAGGTGCTTTTCAAGCTAGTGCTTGGCAGCGCCAAGTTTGGTGAGGCCGCTCTGTTCCTCACCATTGTTGGGGGAGCCAACTTCGTTTTCATCAGCTTTGTGCCCGTAATTCTATACTTCACCCACGTTGAGAACTTCGGGTCTCCTGACAATATTCCCTGGGCTTACCTGTGTGGAGTAGCAGCCCTCCTACTAGGTAAGATTTACCTTGATTGTCATGAGAAGGTACATTTAACTGAAACGACTTAATTGCAGGTATTTCCAGTGCAATTGTGTTTATATTTTTCTTTTATTTCTATATAGCATTCAACATCCTGGTGAATTTTGGAATTGCTATAACATATCCAACATTGATATCACTTGGAATTGTGCTAAGTGTTCCTGTTAATGCAAGTAAGTGATTGCCTTCAACCTAATCATGTATATGTATATATGTATATGTATATGTATATATGTATGTATGTGTGTGTGTATATATATGTATGTATGTATGTGTGTGT
>JBBIGA010000083.1:2734329-2751538 GCA_037576975.1 Alestes dentex
CGTCTTATGCGTGCTCGTAAAACCAGCAGACAAAAATGGAGGATCTTCAACTAATCTAGTGGGTGGGGGCTCGACAGATGAGGGGTGATTCTATGCAAATTTCCTTATTCTGAAGTCACAACAGGGGAGCCGTCTAAACGGCTCATAGAAGCATATGACTCCTGACACCAAAATCTTCCGAAAACGAATGGATGTTTTGGGGGGTTTTTTCGCACTTGGAGTGTTTATAGGAGCTGTAGAGACTCAAATGGAAATACAAAAGGATGCAAAAAGTGAGCTTTGCAAAATATGTCCCCTTTAACATGTACCATTCACCTAAACATTGTTACAGACCAAGTACATGCCTTCATGGTAAAGGTGTTCTTTAATCACAGCGGCCTTTTTCAGCAGAATAACGACAAAGACCTCAACGTGTTGACTCGGCCTCCGAATTCCCCAGATCTCAATCCAATCAAACATCTGTTCCATTCAATTCAATTGAACTGTAAATATTTCACACTTTTTACAACCAATGTTGTCACAAAGCAGCTTTACAGAATCCAGGTCTGAGCCTCTACTGAGACAAAAGCAACAGAGGCCAGGAAAAACTCCCCAAATCTGCAGGAAGAAACCTCGGGATGGACCAAGACTCAAAAAGGGGACCCATCCTCCTCTGGTTGACCCAGAGAGAAAGAGACTATCTACTGGGAAAACTAACAAACTAAATCACTGTTGGACAGATTGGCTAAAAGAGTTGGTACAGCTGAGTGTTACATCTATGGGATGTGCTGAATAAACTTATCCAATCCATGGACGCCACATTTCGCAACATACAAATCTGAAAAGATCTGCTGCTAACGCCTCAGTACCAGATACCACAGCGCACCTTCAGGGATTGTAGATTCCTGTAGATTCCATGCCTAGACAGGTGAGAGCTCTTTTGGTGGCTCTGAGGGGGGCTGTCCCCTTGCTAGTTTTAATGTTATTGCTGATCAGTGTGGCTTCGTCTGTCATATCAGCATATTTTTGAAAACATTTAGAGCCATATTACAGCATAAAGCAATGTGGTACCCTATATTTACACTTTTAATTAAAGAAAATTTGGGGACACTGAAAAGCATAAAGACCAGATTTGCTGGAATTAGTTGCTAAACAGTTGGATTTGTGTAACATGTTATACCACATCAGTCAGGCGGAGGGCAGTGTGGAGCAGAAAGCACTGGGTGGCCCCTCTCAGCAGAATCTGGTGAGTGATCATTGTGCAGCGGAGCACCTCTCTAAAAGAAAAGAGAAGAGAAGAGAAGATAAGCCTTTGTTAGTCCCACAAGTGGGAAATTTGCATTGTCATGGCAGAAAGTGGACAGTACAAAGGTAAGATCAGCAAAAATTAAAAACACAATAGAATAAAAACTATACCGACACTGTAGTATAACAAGTACATTATACAAAGAATCTATATATATGTATATGCAAACTTAGATAAGTATATGGATATATGTACACACTGAGTCTATGTGTGTTTATATGTACAGAGTGGATATACAAATATATGGAAGAAGACTGTGGATATCCAGTATATACATTTACACAGGTATGCAATAGAGTGACGGGCATTGACAAAAATGCACTAGAATGCAGAGTTGCCCTAGAGGAGTTGCACATTATAACTTGCACATTTCACCCAGTATTAATATTCCACCCCAGAAATCGCACATGTTGCATCAGAAATATTGCACATAAGAGAAACTACCACCTATCAGTCCATGGTGTCTCGGATGTGTGTGTGTTTGTCTGTGCGTGTGTATGTGTGTGGACAGCTGCCCATCGAACACAGAGGCCATGTACGAAATACCACAGGCTGGTGTTTCATTAAGACTGTTCCTGGATGTAGTTAATGCCAATAGATTTGGACAAAAAACAGCATCTGAACATATAAACGCAAATGTACCTGAGTGCATGCAGGCCATCCGCTCTGAGAAGAGGACAGGGGGACAGGCGGGACAGGGCCTGAGACAGGAAGAGCAGAGGGACAGCACACCAGTGCTGTGAGCCCAACCGCCAGAGCAGCTGCAGCAACACTGAACCTGCACGCAAAACACCTACACTGCTATTCTACATGTCTTCAATCACTAACTATGTGAGCGGCATTGGCGAGTTTTTACACAAGAACTAAATGCACCCTATGGACAAAAGTATTTGGACGCCTGACCATTCCACCAACAGGGACTTTAATGACCCTGCATTCAAGTACATAGACTTTAAACATAGAGTTGATCCTCCTTTGCAGCTAGAACAGCTTCTGTTTCTGTGGGAATTTGTGCCCATTCATTGTGTAGAGCATTAATGAGGCCAGACACTGATGTTGGATGAGAAGCCTGGCTGGAGGCATGGCATTGACCAAATGTCTTATTATGCTGAAGAATTAGGATTGACCTTCACTGGAAGTAAGGGGTCTAGCCCAAACCCTGAAAAGCTGGTGTGTCCCAATTCTTTTGTCCATATAGGGTATCATACATACCAGATATAGAAGTAGGCACTACAATTCAACTTCAACAATAATAATAATAATAATAGATTACATTAATAATACTTTTCTGTGTCATCTTAAAACCACCCACATCTCTGTTCTCAATTCTGGACACAGCTAAATTGTTTTTAATTCTCTAGTGTCCTATTAATTATTAAGTTGCACAAGACAAACTTTTTTTTTTTTTTTTTAAATAACCCAAATGTTATTTTTATCACTGAAAACACTGATAGACACTACAGGAGCAGTTAGAAAGTTTAGAGCCTATATCAAAGCACAAGTAAAGCCGAATTTGAATAGTTTTTAAATAAAAGATGATGTGGCATATAAACACTTTTAAAGTTTCAAAGCACAGAATTTACAACCAAGTCCACATATGCAAATGAAGCTGCACAAACAGACACTTTTGAGCTAAATGTTTTTGAGATTTCATGAAAAACCAATGCATATATTCATATACAGCTCCAGAAATAAAAATAAGAGCCCACTGCAATTTATTTTTGAAATCAGCATCTTTATGAGTACGACAACCGTTCCATGCTAGTGTCTGTTAAATTCCTCCACAAGCACCTCATTCTGCTTCAGGAGGTACTGATTATTGTTTAATCTTATTTAATGAGGAAAAGTATAAAAACACTGCTGTAATCGACACTCTCCTCTCGCAATGAGACCAGTTGGAAGGTAAAACACTTCTAGAAGTTCGTCAAAGGTAATTATTGCCATTTTGTTTAAGAGCGAACAAGAGATTTGTCTTCTTTGAATTATTCAAGGTCAGTAAACACTGCATCATTTCTCTTATTTTGACGTTTTGTCGTTTCCTTTAAAATAATGCTTTAAAGAACAATATTTTTATTTGGAAATTAGGAGAAAGATTGTCAGCAGTTCTTAAAAACTGAGGCGAAGCTGTTCAGTTCAATACTTGCACCTATAAAAGACAAAACCTGAGAAACTGAACATTTTTGCAGTGGCCTCGAATTATTTTTTCCCGGAGCTGTATAGCCCTACACTAGTTTCAGGCTGCATATCCACAATGATGTTTAAGTTTTAGTCTGAACTCTAGGCACAAATACTGACCAGCCAGTCAGAACAGAAGCCATTCAAATGTTGGTCTTAAAGGAACAATAGCAAAAAATAACCCATTTAATTAAAAAAGTATGAAGGTTGGCAAATGGTCATGTAAATGCTCTTTTGCATTCTGTATTTCGTCCTGGCACTTAATAGTCTTTTGTTGTATCTATTATTGTTCTTTGTGTTGCTCCATGGTCCTAGAGGAACATTGTTTCATTTCACTGTGTACTGTGGGTCTGGCTGAAATGACAATACATCTACTTGACATTTAAAAGTACATACATTTTTTTACTTTTACATATTGATTTTTTTTATGAATAAAACTACACAAATTACATACAAGGACCTCAGGGAAAAAATAAGATGAAAAAATGTAGTATATGGGCCATTAAAGAGATGAAGTTGGAATCACTGTGGCTGGCTGGACGTACCTCTGTCCTTCTCAGGCAGACTGCTGAAGAACATCACCATGAAGTTCTGCAGCTTCAGACTGATCTCCGGACACTCCCCCACTGCCTGTCCAGGTGACCTGTACAATGCAAGGCAATCTGAGGCAAGCTGGTTTGTGAGAAATAGTACATACCCTATATGGACTAAAGTATTGGGACACACCTGTTTTTCAGGGTTTGGGCTAGACTCCTTATGTCCAGTGAAGGACAATCTTAATGCTTCAGCGTAACAAGACATTCTGGACAACACCATGGTTCTTTGTGGATACATGTTGGGGGAAGACCCTTTTCTATCCCTGCATGACTGTGTCCCAGTGCACAAAGCATCTCCATAAAGACGTGGCTGGATGAGTTTCAGTGTGGAAGAACTTGACTGTCCCACACAGAGTCCTGACCTCAACCTCATCCAACACCTTGATGAACTGGAACGGAGATTGTGAGCCAGACCTTCTCATCCAGCATCAGTGCCTGACCTCATAAATGCTCCGTCCAAGGAGCGTGGACGCTGTTCTAGCTGCAAAGCGGGGTCCAACTCCATATAAAAGTCTATGGATTTGAATGCAATGTCTTTAAAGTCCTTGTTGGTGGAACGGCCAGGTGTCCCAATACTTTTGACCATATAGTGTATTCTTAATGGATCATCTGGATCTCTTAAATATGAGGATTTACTTCAGCATGTGGGCCAAATCACTCCAACCAATCTCTGAGTGAAACATTCAGCTGTCTCAAAGACCTTCATTTCAAAGTTACACAGTACTGAAGGAAAATGTGCCGTCGTTTCCAACTCATGTTGACGTAAAAAAAAATGTTGTATAGTAAATTAAACACACCTGTGGTAGAGTGAGCTCTCCGCCAGCACATCCATGAAGGGACCTACAACAAACTGACGGCCAGAGTGCACAAACATGCTCATCAGTGTAAGCTTTCTTATAATTCAGGCAATGCAAAACACTGAAAAAAAAATGTTTACACTGAATTATTGAATCTGTAATGGGCTCTATTTACCGATACTATTGTTTCACAGCCAGCAATGTAGATTTTCAAGAACTTGCAAGTGCTTGAAATGTCCTGACAGCAGTTTCAAATTTTGTTCTGACCACCAGATATTGGGTCTGTTGCAACCAGCTAATCAAGCAATTAGGAACTATTTTGATAAATAGGTATGCAAATCATTTACATGCAATTTATTGTAGCAAACATTTCATTTTACTTCATGACCAGTGCTGGTCAAAAACTGCAAAAAAATGCGAAAAGGATTTTTAAAAACTGTTCAGACAAGCAGGGAGTGTTTCGATTAATATGACTAAATACACTAAATACACCTAAAATAAATATATACAAATAACACTATACAGTAAAGCGTGTATTTATATTCAGTATATCGGCGTGTTTCTTGTGGAAGTCCAGTATAACTTGTACTTGCCCTCACAGACTTGGTTTGCCTCAATCAGTCCTTCATTAAATTAATTCAGGAGCTGCTGGTGGAGTTTCACAAACCCAAACAACGGCTGGAGGAACAGAGGAGGAATCTGGAACCGAACCTGTGTTCTCCTCACCAGCTCACACAATATCAACTACTTTTTACAAACAAAACAAATCTGGACACTTTTTACTACCTTCTTGTTTGTTTGTATTTATTCTGGTGTTACTTTTGCCGGCAGAAAAACACTTAAATCACACGCTGAGAAAAATGCCTTTAAACAATTTGCATAAGTGACTAAGACTTTTGCACAGTGCTGTTCATGAAATCTGTAACTACGAACATCTGCATGTTAATGAGGTATTGCTGGTTTCCTCCCTTTCAGCGACGAACGAAAGTCATTTGAATGCTTCTGGAGGATGTTTAGATTGCAAAACACAGCCTCGTAATTAAATGTGAATTCCCTGTTTCTCATTCAGACTGCAACGTCGTACAGGAGCAGAACACCAACCTGAGAGAAAGCCGAGGCAAAGCCAGGATGCTGGAGCAGCCGCAGCTCTAGCAGATGATTGACTCCCTCCTTCATCACTGCCTTGTTCTCACTGTGGAACATGCGCTGATAAACACACAGCAACCAGGACGGATGGACTAGTCCAGTACCTGATCGATAGGGAGGAAATCAATAAATGAAATGGAGCTCCCCTTGAGATTCAAACCCAAACGTACCGGCAACAAATGGGGCTTGTACCTTGTGCAGCTGCTGCGGTCGTCTCAACGAGCATGTTGATTCGATTGAGCACAGGTCGAACCACGTGGATCTAAACACGACAGTTCAATAAAATGTTACTCTGCGTCGTTTAACTCAATTATGGTCACAACACAGGACTGATCAATGGTAATACATAAGAGACCAATTTATTTTGAAATCAGCATCTTTATGAGTAGGACAACCGTTCCATGCCAGCGTCTGTTAAATTCCTACACAAGCACCTCATTCTGCTTTATGAGGGACTGATCAGTGATCACCTGAATCACATCTTATTTAATGAGGAAAAGTATAAAAACACTGCTGTAATCAATACTCTTCTGAGACCAGTTGGATGGTAAAACACTACTAGAAGTTTGTCGAAGGTAATTATTGCCATTTTGTTTAAGAGTGAAAAAGAGATCTGTAAACACTGAATTATTTCTCTTATTTTGATGTTTTGTCATTTCCTTTAAAATGATGCTTTAAAGAACAATAGATTTATTTGGAAATTAGGAGAAATACTGCCAGAAGTTTGAGAAAACGAAGGCAAAGCTGTTCAGTTCAATACTTGCACTATAAAAAGATCAAACCTGAGAAACTGAACATTTTTGCAGTGGCCTCTTATTCTTTTTCCAGAGCTGTATAGCTTACATCCACAAACAGATTAATACAACATTAAGAGAGGGTGTGTGCATGAAATGTCACAAAAAAAGAGATCTTTGAATCCAGAGAACTTTCAGGATCGTCTCCGCCCACAAGTGGGCGGGGAAAACCCACAGAGGGAGGGGCTCCAGAGAGCGGTCGAGAAAAAGAGCAGCAAACGGCGAGTGTGTAGGAGAACAAACACTGGTTTTAGACTGATTTACACTGTTTATATTTGTTAAAATCAGATTTTGCTAATACACTCTGAGCTCTAAGGACTAAAGAACTTCAGTCAGTACCAATGAAGCACTGTATTCCAACATCCAGCCCTACTCATGAGGTCAGAACTTCACAGAACTGGAGTTACGGTTTGACAATTTCCCCAAGATGACAGTCTGATTTATACTTTAAGCTGCATTGTGGCCAACCCCGAAACAAAGTTTTATTACACATTATCAGGTTCATACCTGGTTTTCCTCGAGAGTCTCCAATACAAGCGCATAATCTTCCCAGAACTCTTGAAGCACTGACCTTTTGTCTGGTGTCCATCTGAACAAGCTTCCTGCAAGAACAAAGGTGGGTTGTAAAGGTGGGGTGAATCCCTGAGTGATACAGGAGGACCTGAACTAGACATGGGCCAGGAATTCCACATAAATTAATCAATATAAATCTAATCTTATTAGGTTTTAGTTTGGTTTAAATGTAAGCTTTTCTCAAGTGGACAATGATTTCCAGTCTCACCACTGACTGACAGCTAATCTGGAACAGCGGGGTCCAGTGCAGCAGACCAGGGTCCTGTTCCATGAAACAGGAAAGTCTGTCTTATTTCAAGGGAAAGTAAAGGAAAGTGAGCCAGACTTTCCCTTAATCCTGTTTCATGGAACAGGACCCAGCATAGACTGGTGCATTTCCTGCTTACACTTAACATGCTAAATGCTAAAGTTATATATTTCACCCCTGTGAGACTAATAAAGAGTTATCTTATCTTATCTCTAGGTCTGTGAGCCAGAAATTCACCACACTGTTTTGACCTAAGGACTACTAAACCTTTCGCCATGATCACTTGGGGGCATCCTAAGGTGGGCAGTGAGGGGCTAATGCTAAGAATGCACCCACACTGAGCTTATAATTGATAAGTGACTTCCAAACTTGTTCAACAAATAAGGACAAACAAGAGACCTTCCTTTCTGGGCTTCAGTTTAAAGGGGTGTTCAGGCCTAAGAGTAGTGTTTAATATGTTATTAGTCATGCTTGAAATAGGAAAATATCTTAAAACAATCTTAATACACTACATAAGAGCAAAATATCTGCTCTTATACAGTATATTATTCTCAAAACAAGATCAAGAAGACTTTTAGGCTAGAAATAAGATTGCAAGGCTCGGTTAGATCAGGAGGTTTTGCAGCGTAAACAGGACACAGTGAATTGAAACAATGTTCCTTCAGGGCCACGGTGCAACACAAGAACAGAAACAGAACACAAGACTATACAAGTGCAGGCAGGACAGGACTACACAGAGTGCAAAGAGAGAGAGAGTGCTAGAAAAACACAAGAGTGCAAAAGTCTTACCATGTGAACTATCACTACTTAAGTGAATATTACTGATCTACTACTGATCTCTATTACATTTTCCTAACCTCCGTTTGTTTTTAGTAATTCACGTAACTGTAAGCTATTTATCTATTGTGTATACAGCATTCATGCTTTTTTACATTGTTTTCATCTTCTGTGTTTTCTGGCTCTAAAGCCAAACTCACCTGGTTCTCCAACACCTGCATTCACCTCCTTTGACACTGAGACGCACCTCTTCAGCAGGTAAAGGGCCCGTTTTCGAGAAACGTTGTCTCGGTGCTCCAGTCCAGCTTGGACGACTCTGAAGAAAGCCTGGCACTCTAGTGGGCCTGGGTTTAACTGGTGCTTTGGCTCCAGAGGGTTGAACACATGGTCTGACACAGCTGTCAAACACAGCAACACACGTGAGCTCACAGCATCGTCGGCATCAGCACCTTCTTCATGCCAGTTCAGCAGATCCTCCCAGATGTGCTGGAGCAGTTTCTCCTGCGTGGCACACCTGAGGGCCGTGAACCAGACACGCACAATGACTTTGGACACCTGAGCTTCTGAGAGCTCCTTAATGCTGGAAAGCGTGCAAGACAGAGCCTTCATGGCTAAAGAAGGTCCGTGAGAAACATCTGCCAGGAGGACTGCAAGCACTTCCACAGCAATGTCAAGGTCAAGGTGTTCCACCTTTTCTCCAGATCTCTCATTGCTGAGAGCAGAGAAGGTGATGTTTGCTATTTTCTCCACCACATCAGCCTCACACTGGCTCACACACACACCCAGGAGTCCACACACAGCATTCAGCATCCTCCTGATCTCCGACTGCTGCTGAGAAGACGCGGAGATTGCCCTCAACAGAGGCACACACTGGTCCCACACCACCTCCTGCAGTCTGCTGCTCCGAAACTTCTGCTGCAGATCTTCTGGACTGGGTCTGAGAATGAGCTCCTCTATCAGAGCAGACAGGGATTCAACCCTCTCAGGCTCAGGCCACGAGGAACCAGACCAGCAGAGCCCCTCCAAGACCCTGTCCACATCAGGGCACTGAGAGAGAAGGACTTTAATCAGAAAAGAAGACATCATGAAGAGCACTCTGGTGAAGCACCCTACCCACGTTGTTGACTTTTTTTCCTTCTTCTCGAGCTCCACGGTAGAGCTGAACTCAGGACGGTGAGTTGCTGCCACCCTCAGGTCGGACTTTGCACTGAAGCCTGTTGAACATGTACCACACGGACAAAAGTATTGGGACACACCTTGGGAACGTTGAATTCAAACTGCTTATTAATTGTTGTTATATGGACAAAAGTATTGGGACACACCTCGCAGTTATTGAATTCGTCCTGTTTAACAGAAACTAAGTGGACAAAAGTATTGGGACACACCTCTTAGTGATTGAATTTAGTCTATTTAACATACACTACATGGACAAACGTATTGGGACACACATCTTATTGATAGAATTTAATGAATGACGGTGGACAACAGTGACACACCTCTTGTTGACTGAAGTCAGCCTGTTTCGTATACACTTTGTGGACAAAAGTATTGGAACACACTTCTTAATGATAGAATTCAGCCTGTTTAACTTTGTGGACAACAGTATTGGGACATTGGATGAATGATTGTCAAAGTACTGAACGTGTTTTTTTTATTATTATTTTACTATTAATTATTATTAATTTAAATTAGAAATGGGACTTTATTTCCAAACGCTGCCCAGACGTAAGGATTAAAAAAGAGAATTTAACAGTGGAATAGAACTAAAGAGTACATTTAAATTAAGTTTTAATATGGCGAAATACATTTGAATAAAGTGTGAAATTAATTGTGAATAGAAGTGTATAACTATGTTGAAAAAACACAAGATTAATCTTGTTATTATAATAGCCAAATTTCATATCAATATATGTAAGTTTATAGGTACCCATGCATTACTGCCTTTGGCAAAAGTTTACACAATTTATTGAGCTAATTCAGTACTCTACAGAACTAAAGGCAATCAAGACACACATCAGCATCAGCATACCTCCATCAGCATGCATAAAATCAGTCATTAAATCTACACAGCAAAGTTCATCCTGACTATCAACGCTCAGCCTGAAGATTGAAATCATTGAAATCATGCATCCCATAAAATCACATACAATACACTGGCCTCATTCATCGTTAATAAATATTAATTTAAATTTTGAGTACACACACACATTCACAGGTTTTTTTTTTATACATATACTGTTAGTTCTAGTTATATACCTGTTTATTTATCACATCCATGCTGCTAGGTCTTAATCACTTATTCTTCTTATACACTGGTCTGTCCTGGCACAGAACTGGTCTCCGCTTGATTTCACACTTTATTTGTTATTTGCTTTATATATTTTATACATATGATTACAAGGAGATAAGCATCTAGCTACAAAGCATCTAGCTTATCTTGTTGCACTGTACATTTCTGCTTGTAGCAGTGACAATAAAGATATTCTCTTCAGTACACTGTACGGACAAAAGTATTGGGACATCTGATCATTCCAGCAACAGCGACTTTAACGACGTTGCATTGAAAGAAGTAGAAAGTTGCTTAAATGTAACGCCCAACGTGGGGCTCGAACCCACGACCCTGAGATTAAGAGTCTCATGCTCTACCGACTGAGCTAGCCGGGCACGTGGTACGTCTCACAACAACAATACACACGTGCACACCGCTAGGGGGAGTAGCGCCCTGTAAGATTAGAGAACTTGGAGAACCAGTAGATTTTTAACAGTGACTTCAGTTTTGACAGATTTTTTTTGTTTTATAGAGTATTTGACTCAAAATATTGTGTAACATAACTCGTTGCTAAAGGCCGTAAAGCAGGGTTTCTTACCGGTAGACTTACATCTGTGGATGTGAAATTTGGCCGTTATAATATTAAGATTAATCATGTATTAATAATTTTCCTGTGCATTGTTTCTTGAGAAACCAATATTGTCACTGTCCAAAAATAAAAAGTGATGCATCTCTCTCTTTATCTCTCTCTCATCCACTTTCTTTCTCTTTCTTTACATAATTTGAACGCAGCCATCCTTTGCATTGTGGGAAATGTTCAGACCGGATAGAAATGCTCCAAAATTACTTTTAAAAAATCCTTCACAATAACTTACCTCCGAGGCAAAGAACGTTTGCCTTCTCCTGTGATCGTATCACATCACAACACCAAGGTAAAAAGTTAAGTAAAGTATTTCCTTCAAGACACATAAATAAAACACCACCGTTTATTTTTGATCTGCTGGTAGCACAGCGTAATTGAACAGCTCAGGGGGGAGGGTCATGGATGGCTGTGGCATCACCAGGGATCACTACCAGTCCTTTGAGAGTAAGAATGGACACCCTGATCCTACAGTGATCAAACCGTAAAAGGTATATTTAAAGGTATTATTAAAAATAAACATGTGGAACTGGTTCCCGAGTGGCCCAACTGTCTGGATGTTGCCGTTCCAGCAAAGCAGGAACTCAGGTGGTCTCCTGCTCATCTCGAATGAGAATGAAAGCCTGCAGCTGCACCAGCCTTTTGTAGATAAGATCACACATCCTTGGGCTAAGATCACACATCCTAACGGCGCAATGATTACACAAGCCATTAGGGTGTTTCCCTATTTTATGATGGCGCCTCTTACCACTGTTTTAGGAACTGAAGGACTCTTTGATGATGCTAGAAGCACATCAAGAAAGAACATGGGGTGCCTGGTGGTTAGGGAGTTGCCTCTGTGATTGAAAGGTCGTGGGCTTGAATCCCAGGGCTGCAACTGGCACCACTGAGGTACCCTTGAGCAAGATACCTTCCCCACACACTGGCTGCCCATTGCTTCAACGAATGGGTCAAATGCAGAGAACAATTTTGCGTCGCTCTCATTGTGTGGTGTGTTCATGTGTGACAAACTACACACACACACACACACTTTAAGAGCGAGTACGACTGTATTCTTAGGTCAAGGAAATCAATCAACCATACGGTAGCTTTCAATCAAAGTATGGGTCTTTATTCATACTATTACTCATTTACACTTTTCTTTCCTTTCACTGAAAGGAGAGCATTTGGGCTAAAGAAAAATAGACTCACAACTGACTGTACAAGACTGTAAACTCGAAATAAAGACAGAGACGCACTCATCTCCGCTCAGACTGGCAAAATATGACACCCACAGTATTTAGACCACAGTTACGTGGGTGGAATTATTAGACAGGATCGACCAAGCAATTGTGGGCCCACCAAACAAAGTATACATTATCCTACCGTCTGGGTTTGATCAGAATGAGCAGAAAGAGGCTTTTTCCGCATGATTACACATCGGCACAAGAGTTCACTTGGGTGCAGCACATGAAACAGAAGTTGGACATTATTAAAATCGTTCCGAATGATCGTCTGCGGAGAGATCGTCCGACCGACATTTCAGACCATGTCGATTCTGACGCCTCATAAGCATTATTTTATGTGACACATTAGAAACTTCCAGTGTATTTTCAGAGGGCCATGGAGGGGAAAACACTGACATGCACACGAAAGCCCCCGTGCCGCCTGTTTTCTGAAACCGCGACCTACATTCACCATATGGTGCACACATATGCATGAACTCACGGAATCCCATAAAGCTCTTTTGTGCATAGCATGAAATCAGTTAATCAGCAAAGCCTCTGGCTGGAATAACTCCAAGTTCAATCGCTTTTGTTTCAGTTTCTGTGGCATTTCATGCACCAGTAGGAAGGGCAAAACACTTGACCCTGATAAGCTGCTTTACAGCTTACTGGTGTTCCTCTGAGCTTATATATATGTATACATACCACCAAAACTTCTCTCAACCTGCTCAAACCACACACAGCTCCACCTTAAGATTGTGCAGATTAGTCCATGTGGTTCAAGACACAGTATCATTTGCTTTCTGCTTTAAAAATAAACGTCACCACTACAGGCACACCACACCAGGGCTGATATTCACAACAAGGCAATGAATTGGAGTCCTACTTTACACCCATCCAACTTAATCTCTGGATGTGGCTTAAGCAGGCTGAGAGACGTTTTGGCGATATATTTTTACAACTGACTCTTGAGTTCTAGCGTTCGTTAGCAATGTTAGCGACGATTCTGACCTAACGAAGCAACATTCGCACCCTAATAAAGCCCTGGCTGACAGACATGGAGTAAATGAGATTTCTCACAGAACGGTTCCTTTAAATGTGAACTGTAGGGAGAATTATGGCCAAGAAGCTGTAGGAACAGCGAAAACACCATGAGACACTCTGAAATAGGAGCAACGAAATTTTCAGAGCTGCTCTGAACGGTGCGATATGTAAGCACGGAACAGAAACAAAAGTTCTCTCGTGCTGATCCGTCAATTTCGCTGCCGAGTTTGATTCGCACAGAAATGTTAACGGATGGAGGCGAACCACCTGTCTTGAAGTGAGAGTGCTAGTAAACAGAACGTTCATTTTCACACTCCTCATATAATTGTAACAGAATAAAAAAATTGAAACAAAAATTTGCATTGCACTTGGTGTCATCTAACTAACTCGGCAAAGTCGCTGTTATTAGCTGAAAGCAACCAAAACCAGGCTGTAAGGTTAGCTGAGGTAACAGGTGATCAGAATCTGTCCACTAGGACATCACTGTCTTTCTCAGTGTAAAGTTCATGTGGCTTTTTGTTCTGGATTAACACAGTTAAGGGCAAAGTACAGAGTGGTGCTTAGAGACGTTGAACAGAGCTGGGAGTCGCCACACATCAGGGCCAGTGAGCTTTGTGTTCAGTTTTACAGCCTGTATTGCTTTTATATTCTGCAATAGGGGTTGATTCACAGTTGACTTACTAGTAATGGGAGATTGGCAGTTTGGATCCTGGCGATACTGTGATTAAAAGTTGGCAATTACGGCCACATTACATCTGCGATGTTATACCAATAAAACTGTCTGTCATCAGTATCAGCTAATATACACTGATCTGGCTGCACTCTTATGTGGAAGGTCAAGTGATAAGTTAACCCAAGGTCAAGACTGAAGATACGTTTTGTTTAAAGTCACCGATGAAGCAAACAAGCACAAGCTTTGCTGAACAGCTTTCAGGCCTTAAGGAACCACTGTTGTAGCTCTGATCCTTTGATCTGGGGGCTCAACTGTGCAAACAGCAACAGTCAGAAACAGATAAGTGTAAGTATTATGCAGAGGATACCTAAACGCTTAATATAACCAGCCATTACAGTAAAACCTTTGCTTTTATACACATTTGTAGAACACCATGAAGTAGAGGTCTGCAACGGGGCAGGGTGCCCGCGGGACGCGGCGCAAAAGCATGCGGCGCCCGTCTTCATTTGAGAGTTTCTTGTGGGAGTGGGCGGGAATGGAGAGATGTGTTCGCGGGAGCGGGACAAAGATAGTGTTCTCTGGACTCCCGCAAAATATACACTTGCATTGAATACATTTTACAGTTTGTTTTTATGTGGGGAACAACATTTGTGGCAGGCGACCGAACCTGCGGATATTTGCGTTGCGTGGGAAGCTCTGGGACGCCAGGCGGCAGAATGGAAGCGCAATGAGCGCCGACTGAGGTCGGAATAAACACAGAACCGCACCACAAATTTCAGTGTTTCCCTATATTTCTCTCATTTTGTCTGTGAAATGTTTCTACTGAGACTGTTAAGATATTTTTTTAATTCAGGTCTGTAGCCTAGTTAGAAACATTGTTGGTTGTAGTTTTTTTTTTTTTTGCGGAAGACCGGTTAGCCAAATCTACCCTTACAAAAAAGACATCTTTAATTCGCAGCCGGAGCCGTGCCCACATTATATAGCCTATGTTTCATTCATTCCTGTATGTCAGTTAGGCAACAAATAAATTTGGTACCTTATTTAATTTTCATAAGCCAAGATATTATAGCATTTAAAATGTGTCCGGTATTTTTGGCCCACCCTATACTCCACCAGCCTTGTTTGCAGGATTCAGCGGGCGGGAGCGGGTCAGAATATTACACATTTCTGCGGGAGCGGGACAGAAACGTGCGGGAGCGTGCAAGAGCGGGATGAAAAATCAGTCCCGCGCAGACCTCTACCATGAAGCTCGTTTTGTACTTATTAACACTGAAGTGTACAATTTCACTTAAGATTGTCCGTTGTGTTGCTGTGTATAAAACGGGATCATCCATACAAACATGGCAGAGTACGATCTGCTGCACAGTCGCAGCTGATTGTCCACAAACCCAGGAGACGTTGCTGTTTATGGCAAGAGGGTGGTACACACGACCAGTCTTCACCACACACCCCTACAAACAGGGGGTCCCAAAGGCTCCTGAATGCTTCTTGACTTGTAGGCATATTCTAGGAAGAACATTGATTGGTGTAGAACCTTGGAACCGTGGAACCAATCTATGGAGACATCCAGTGAACAGTGCTTTACAGAGCCATACGTGGAGTCTCCTTTTTTTGGCAACATTTTTCGTGAATGTACAAGATTGTCTTGATCGTTGTCGTCCTGCTTAAGGACGGAGGCTCAGAAACGGCGGCCTCTCCGATTGTCACAGAACAAGCTCTAGAAACTGCTCGTCCTCCAGAAGGTCCAGGGCCAGGCAGTTCGTGGAGCGGCGGCCGTAGAAGGTGGGCTTCGGCGTGCAAGCGCTGATCTTGGAGCAGAGCAGAGCATCCGGGAGTCCGAAGGTGTAGCTGTGTGACGTGTTTGGTAGGGTGGCCAGGGGGAGCGGACGAGGGAGAAGATGGATGTCATTCAAACTCTGACTGTGCCGGTCAGCTGAACCACGGGCCTTGCACTTCAGAACCTACAGAAGTGGGCAGGATGAGGTTTTGTCATTATTATAATAAAAGAAGTCATACTATGTTTTGCTGTGTCTCATTCATGCTTCTAGAACATCAGTCTGCATCATTCAAAATGATTTAGAGCCGTTTCAGACATTCCTGTGGACAACAGCCAGTGGACTGTAACTGATTAAGCAGCTGATTAGATTTCAGCCCACTTTTTATGAATGTGTTATTAGCATTACAAATTAATTCTTAATTTTGTATTTATTATGATGGTTCGTTATAAGTAGGTTACCTTTGCAAATACTGAATACAAATCATTGATCTTATAGTTTTTGTTGACTTTTTAACATGTAGGACAAAATATAAAGAGAAAACGTTTAGAGAAAAGGGCAAGGAGTTCTCGGACCTGTTCTATGCTGTCTGAGTCGGAGGGTGTTCCAAGACCATCGGTCGTCTGAACGGGACTTAAATGTATGGCTGTAAGACAAAAATGCAAACCATGACAACACGCTTTGTCTCTCCTTCACTGAGTGTTTTGTATATTGCGCAAAAATGTACCAACATCAACACACCAACAGCATACCATTAAAACAAGGAGGGGGGGGCTTCAACGGTGCATTCTTCAGTCACATATGTGCTTAAAGGGACTATTTTACAACTGATTTCCTTTCCCTAAAGTCCACTCATGATATTTGTTTCATCTAATTCACCAAAAAGAGTTTACCAACAACCAGATCGCTTAGCATTAGCACCAGCAATCAGCAATCAGTTTTTATTATTGTTTTTTACAGAATCCTATAGTTTTTGAAATATGAGCATGGTCCCAACAGCAAAACATCCATTAATATCCCCTTCAGAACGTATGTAGCTTATCAATCAGATGATCAGGGGCCGAGTACTGGTCGTTCAAAAGAAATCGATTTATGTGGTCGAGTCCCCTCTGTAATAAATGGGGAGAGAGAGCGGACGGTTGTGTGGCCTTCAAAATGTGTGTCTGAGAGAGAGTCTGTAATGTATTGAGAGTCTGTAATTTTCCTATATATA
>JBBIGA010000083.1:2775900-2789864 GCA_037576975.1 Alestes dentex
ACACACACACACACACACACACACACACACACACACACACACACACACACACACACACACACAGGGTTTGACATAAGTGGTACGCAAATGCGTGACAGTTTTCAATCTTCACAGCGCAAATGTGACTTTGCGCCCCTCTGCTTCATGCAAAGCCGAGCCGCCCCTCGGCTTCACGGCCTGCCCGGTACAAGACCACCCCCCACCCCGCCGGACCATGGGCTAGACACATACATTTTCATCCCAGGTGTTCATATTGGAATGAATATAACATTTCATTGTTGTGACAGGCCCAACCATGAGCCAGATCTTTGTTTCTACTGGCCATTTCCCCCAGGTGAATTCCTGAAACGTAAAGACCACGCTATTCTGCATTACCTCAAGTTTGGAAAATACTCAAAGGAGCAATGAATCAAGTCCACATACATTGATCAGCCAAAACATTAAAACGACCTGCCTAATACCTGCTCCGACACGTTAAGGTATGGACTGTACATGAACTCTGATGCTATGGTTTCTGGCACCAGTAATTTAGCAGCAGATCCTTTAACATTACATTACATTCATTTGGCAGACGCTTTTATCCAAAGCGACTTCCAGTCTGAGGAAACACTCAAGTTTCAGGACAGCGGGATAAGCTGATGGGAGGTCTATGTGCTAGATCTTCAAGTATGGAATACTGCAAGAAGATTTAAGCTTAATCAGAAGCAAATATCATCTACGACAGGTAGTGCATTAAGTCCTCCAAGTCTTTGAGTGGCTGTGAGCCTTTTCCGGTTCACCAATTGTCCTTCCTTGGACACTTTTGGTCGTTACGAATACTGCACTCTGAGAACACCCACATAAACTACTGTTTGTTTAGATGCTCTAACCCGGTCATCTAGTAATAACAATCTGGCCCTCGTCAAGGCTGCTCAAACGGTTTGACGCTTGCTTATTTTTTCTGCACCAAGAACAGACTGCTGACTGAATGATTGACAAATGCAACTGTAATAAGATAATCAATGCTATTGTCAGCAGTTTAATGTTGTGGCTGATTGGTGTAAATCTAGTCTTAAGCAAAGAATCACAGTTTGACGCAATGTCCTCAAACACTGGTCTGAAACCGGGAAGGGTCTGTCTTGTGGTAATCAGGGAAGGCATCAGTTATATCTCAAAACTGCACTGTTTTAAATATTCAATCTGTGTCCCAAAGCCCCAAGACATGATGTTTTGAGGGCAAAATAGGCACGAACAAACTTGTTCTATCCCAAACGCAAGATCAGGAAGTAACACAGTCAAACAGGCCAGCCCAGATATTACACAATCTCCTAATCGCAAAGATGGAGAACAGAGCTGCACAGAGCTATATATACTTATGCACTTAGCATTTTAAAGCTATAACCTTCTCCATGTCCAAACTAGCTTTCATATAGGTTTTTATGTGGCTGCTGTTGTCTATGTTACGCTACTCAGCAAAGAAATAGAAAAACACCAGAATAGCAGAATATTCTAAATTTTTATATATATTGATGTATATTTTCTCAAAAAAAAAATGTTTGCACACAAAGCCTGGTTAGCTTTTTTGGGGGCAGCTGGTGGCCTCGTGCTTAGGAAGTTGCCCCTGTGATCAGAAGGTCATTGGTTCGAATCCCAGTACTGCTAGTGGCACCACTGAAGTACCTTTGAGCAAGACACCGTTCCCGACACACTGCTCCCCAGGCACTGAACTGAATTGTGATCTGCCCAGTGCTTCAATTGGTGAAGGGGTTAAACGCAGAGAAAGAATTTCACACTGTGTGCTGCGCCGTGGTGCGCGCTAGCCTAGCATAGGCCTAGTGCTCTCCAGTCCTTACATAACCTGTGTATAAATGTCATTAGTCAACTAGTTTACGTAATTCTCAAGTTGATCAAAACTCGTGGATATCAATACTGTAATACAACAGGCATGATGCTGACCATCATATATGTATTTACATACATGCATCAGGTTAGCTTGCACGTTTTCTCTGAAGCATTTTTTGAACTCTATCAGCATTGCAATCAGTGGCATAAGGCTGTGAGTACTGTTTCAGCTCTGTCACAATCAGAATCAATAGTGTCCTTCCTCTTTTCATTTAGGGAAGGAAATGAGCAGAAAAGCTAAATGTTTCGGTTACAAAGTCAACAGGCTTGTCTGAACCTCTACTAACACCTGAGAAAGTACACAAATTCCTCTCTTCCATTAATCATCTAACCGAGACATTGTCTTTGGGTGTAGGCATGCTTACATCTGGGGACAGTTGCTTGACATAGCTGCTGCCAAACACCACGGTTTCCAGCAGAGGGATGAGGGAGTCTTTGCTCTGTGCTGGTGCGTTGCGATTCAGCCAGGTGCTTTTGACCAGCCGGGGGAAACTGCATGATAAACACAGAGGGTCAACACACACAGTAAAGATCGTGAGAACAGAAGCCAGTGCAGCCAAGCACCAAGCACCTCTTTTACAATATTCTTCCATAATGACAATAATTCAGTGGTGGTATTTTTTCCTTGCAGTAATATTTAAATACAGATCAGTGTTTAATGAATTAGAATTGAATCCTATCTGATACAACTAGGACCCAACCAATATGAATGTTCAGTCGGGAAACGAGCATGATCGTGAATGAAAAGATGAATTCTGATAAAACGTCAGATAACCACTACTTGCCAATTTATTCTTACATGCTCTAAAGAGTACAATACTATGGGTTTACAATGTTTTTGTCCTTTTAAATATGACTGATTTTTATGGTCATCTGTATTGTTTTAGTAATAGCAATTACATATAAACTCTTGGTGAAATAAAAAATCTAATTTACAAAATCACTTGTCAATTATCTCAGATGTAATCGTTCAATCAAGACCAATTTTGAGAACCAGTTTAGTACTGGAGCAACAAATCTAACATGTACTAGAACCTCATTTTTTTCTAAAGGCACAATTTCACTCAACTTGCTGAACCTGAATGCAGCTCTTCATTACAGTGGTACAGTGCAAATGCAAAATAAACAAAACATTTATCTCAGATCAGGCGGCTCCCATTGGATCAGGCTCCTCCCAGTCTGACCACTGTTGTCACATCAACTGATTCTAGTTCTACACTTCTACACCTGAGCTTGTGAAAAAAAAACAAAAAACAAACACTGTGTGACCTAAAAAAGCTTCCCACAATGTTGGCCTCCACATTAAAGTTAATTTCTATAGTTCACAGTAAGTCATACAGAGCATTAAACCAAATTTACAAATCTGGGCCACCTGGAAATAGTTTGAGTGAGTTAAGACTTTTACTGGGACAAGTGGAAAAAATAAACCATTATGACAAATCATTCCTTAGACAGTTTATGTAAAGACCTTCATATATGCATGAACCTGTCAAAATCTTGTTCATTCTAACATTAAATAGACTACTTATAATTGTATCAGCATATGGGTTTAACCAATATATTGGTCGGGCCCTAAATACAGTAAGTGTAATGTCAGGAACACACGACACACTACATTAAATAAACTATTACTGCAGATCCAAGCAACATGAAAAGCTCTACTTTTAATAAACACTAAAATACTAGCTGGGCCTCCTGACCCTCCACTGACCTGATGAGAGGCTGATGTAGGGCCACGAGAGAGGCATGGATGGTGACAGATATGACAGACAGGTGGAAATAGTCAAACATGACGTTGACGTGCTGGTGGATGCCTCTGTGGAGGCTAAAGTGCAAGCGCAAGGTCCGGCTGCTGATACTCTGCAGAGAGGTGGGGTCCTCTGGCCTACACATTTAAAAACACATCGACACACACAATTAATAAAACTTGTTTCTAACCTTTGACAAAACTCAATACTCACAAAGCTTTTATTTCATTTGTGTACATAATTATCATAAAATGCCCTAGAAATGCATTTATCATAAAATGCCCTACAAATGTTAACATGCTGCTGCCTTTTCTGACTTACACGCTGCATTACAAAAAAAAAATACATTACCAAGCCTAAAACAAAACTGCTATGTACTTTTGTTAAACACTGATTTTTATGTGGCCTTTCTGTTTCCAGCAGGCACAGGACGTACGTGTAGTCGCCGTCTGTGAAGTAGAGGTCCAAGGCCAGCTGAAAGTCCATCTCATTCAGGGACTCTTCCACCTAAAAACACCACAAATGAATGGATGATGGTACAAAGTTTCCGAAAGATCAAAAAGAAATTTACACGTTCATCTCCTAAATATCCCGTAAAAGTAACTGCACACATTTGCAACAGGAAGGAAGAATCGTTCACCTTCTTTTCGTCCAGTAGCACCATCACCTTGAATATGAGAACATCATTGACTACGATCTCCTCATTCTTGTAGAGTATCTGAAAGGTTTTGCTGCAGATGATATCATCTTGCACCGAAGCAGGAAAGGCCAAATCTGAACCTGGGAATGGAGCACATTTGAGAGTAATGCGTCAAGGTATGGCAGTGTTGGGGCAGCTTTTAGATAGATAAACTCTGTAACTGATCAAAATTTTTACATCAAATTGAGAAAAAATAAATAAATACAGTAGGAGCCTAAAATTGAGACCACTAGTGGAAAAACCTTCAATTTTTAATTATTTTGTAATCCTTTTATGTATTAATACAAAGTTCTTGATTTTCAAATGATGAGACAATTTACTGTAAAAAAATTCTTGGTGTTTTTCACTTTTGCTTATACTCAAACTCCAATATGACTTAAAACTTATCACACCGAGCTGATCCATGACCTTCTTATTCTTTGTATTATTCCTTAAAACTACACGGACTATTTCTATTAATCTTGAATTCACGCTGCATCTCCTTAATAATTGCTTTAATATAAACCCCTGTTTATGGGCAGCGTCTTCTAGGCTTCTTCCAATAGAGCAGAGCTCCATGATCTCACTATCTCATCTATCAGCTTAATTATGAAATGATTCATGACTGCACTCATACTTCTGGATAAGTTACAATCCATTTTGCAAAAATCCATAGAGGGGATTAGGCTCATCGTGCTTTATTGTTTTCTAAAGCTACTAATGCTACACAGAGAACAAGATAGGATAACAATATGACATATAGTAATATTAACATACAATGAGGGGTGTGTGTGTGTGTGTGTGTGTGTGTGTATAAATATGCATGCCTGTGAGACTGAATGCAGAACATTGGTGCATTTCTCCCTTCCGAAATCTGATCCAGCATTCTGAGCCAGTGTTTACCCAATACTGATGGTATGGATTAGTCTGGACATCCCTAGTCTTTTCTCCGTGTCCTTATAACACAAACTACGAAATGGAAATCGAACCAATCTAGTGAACACACCACCAACCGCTGACGTTTCTGGCTTGCTTGTGTTAAAACGGAAGAGTAATTAATCATTAAAAATTTAACTTTTCTTCGCTTTCATAAATCTCCATAGCTTACATAACAGGCTTATTAAAAAGATCTCTCACACCAGAAGAAACTTATTTCCAAACAAACCGGTCATGCTGCTCAGCTGAGGAACCCTCTAACAGAGTATTACTTCTGCTCTAGTTAACTCTAAGAAAAAGATTCTAGTGCGGCTTTAGCCTGGACCATAACATGAACCTGAGGAACAAAGAAAAGGGACAACTAATCCTTTTTTGGAGCCTTTCCTTCGTGAACCTGGCTAAGGATGGTTTAATTCTAACAGAAATCATGCAACTAATATATCATTGTACTTTCTAACACAAAGCTTTTAATACAATGATATATATATATATGTACACACACACTGTATATACACACACACACACACACACACACACATATATACATACATACATACATATATGCACACACACACAACTCTTGAAATGTTTCTGAAATTTAGAGCCTACAAATTAAAGCTTCAAAAACAGATGAAGCATGAACCTTTACTAGATGTGAAATTTACCAACAAAACAATAGTGTATCTCAGTGCAGCATACAACATTACACACTACAATCTTCATGAGGAGCCAGGGTGAGTGTAAAGATCCTTTGAGGGGCTTGAGATTCCCACAGCGCTGCTCCCAGCAGGCAAAGGGGAGGCACAGAGAGCACAGCTTATGTATTTATAGTGATAACAGTTAACAGTGAGTGCCAATGTGTGTAGTGCCAATGTGGGCTGTGCAGCTTACATAATGCTGAGTGCTTTTAAATAAAGAGACAGAAAGCCCATGCCTGCGATGAACTGGCTGTATTTGAACTGACTGTCTAATACACCTGCAGTAATAATGGAACAGATCAGGCGTTATGTTCTACAATGGGTAGTTTTACTTAAAACATTGTGTGTGTGTGTGTGTGTGTGTGTGTGTGTATACTTCAATAACTCAAAGACAAAAAAAATGAATCGTGATCTCAGCTTTACACAAAACATAACATTAACATTTAATCAAGCATCTTGAGGTCTTACCTAGGAATTACAAAAAGAAAGAAAGAAAAGAAAACAAACAAACAAAAAACGCACACTGTGAGACTCAGTGTGACCAGAAACTGCATTTTCGTTATGAACAGCACTTCATGAAATAAGATGTTTAAAATATCACTAAAATAGGGATGTGACACAAACAGCAAGAACACACTAACAAAATCACAGGAAAATGACAGCCTACATTTAAGTCCCATTGTAATCAAACAAAGCTCAACGTTTTTCACTCCTTTCTCTATGCATAACAAGAATTAAGATGTTTTTTCTGGACCATGTCTTGAGCAAAATATTGTGGTGTTATAATAAAACTCAGGCAGCAGGACCCTAATCTTGATTTGAATAAGTAAAAACACAAACATGCCAGACAAGTTAACACAAAGGTTATCAGGCACCTAATCAGGTGGAATAATGCGCTGGCGTGTGTGTGCAGGTAAATGGGAGAGAAAGAGAGAGGTAAAGTTAAGGCTGGGGTAGACTTACTTGGAGGATGAAGAAGACTGGCCTCTACTCTGTGTGGGGTCCTGGGAGGTACTTTCATACTGCCACGTACCTGATAAAACCTGTCAAATCAAAAAGGAACTACTTACTGAAAACAGTCAACGTATACAACATACAACAAGATTAATGTATTTTACTTACACCGTACTTATAAAAGAGCAGTCAATGTTATTTAAAAACAAGTAAACTATATGGACAAAAGTACAGGGGGTCCTCGAGTTATGACACAGACAGTGATGTGACCCGAATGTTGTTTTTAGTTGAAACACAGCCTAGTCTAAGTCACTTACCTATGCTAACACAGTTGTTAAATCATAAACACATAACTAAGCCACAGAAAAAAGAAAAGGAAAACTCATATGCCGCGTTACTGCGTATTCTTCCGCAGCGCGGGACCAAACTAGTTCACCCACGAGGCTAACGGTGTAAGCTGAGTGGGAGTGAGCGCTGTAAACTCGAAGCATTGTATGTTGAGACTGTTGTAACCCGAGGACCCCTGTACTGGAATGACTGATCATTCCATCAACAGGGCCTTTAATGACATTGCATCCAAATACATAGTCTTTAATATGGAGTTGGTCCCCCTTTGCACCTATAACAGCTCCCACTCTTCTTGGAAGGCTTTCCACAAGATTTTGACGTTTCTGTGGGAATTTGTGTCCATTCATTCTGTAGAGCATTTCTGAGGTCAGGCACTGATGTTAGACGAGTCCATTCCAGTTCATCCCAAAGGTGTTGGATGGGGTTGAGGTCAGGTCTCTGTGTGAGCCAGTCAAGTTCTTCCACACCGAACTCATCCAATCATGTCTGTATGGACCTCGCTTTGTGCACTCGGACACAGTCATGCTGGAATAGAAAAGGTTCGTAAAATGTCTGCCGAAGACTGTCCTTCTCTGGAAGTAAGGGGCCTTGCCGAAACCCTAATAAAAACAGGCATGTCCCAATACTTTTGTCCATATAGTGTATATGATTCTTTCATACGTGATTTCCTTCAAGAAACATGACTCACAAATATATAACAGCCAACGCAAATCTGCACGTAGGCATGTTTCAGAAAAGGACACCCGGAAACAAAAGACACAGGATCGTATAATAGGTCTGACACAAACATCAGGCCTTTTACAGAAGCCTAACAAGAGGCAAACTAATTGCTCAGGTCAGTGGACATAAAAGCACGCAGGCCAGCACTTAACAGCTCATGAATGAGTAATCAGCACTTTCACATCACTAAATTTAAACGCTTGCTCTGTTCACTTCCCGGCATCCGAGAGCAGTGCTTAACAGCAGACTGTGTCTGAGGCTTACGGTTCCTGTTCTCTTTCTACAAAGAGCAGTCAAGGTATCAGCAGCAACTCCAGTCATGGATCCGAGTCAGCTGCTAGCCACTGGGACCGCTAAAACACTCAATCCTTCACGCTCCGTCCTTCCTTGGCTTTGGCGCTTAGCTAAATAAACCGGAAAATCCTTGCCGCATCAGGCAGAAGCGGCGGCCTGCGTCCACATTGTCCACTCTGCTTTGCTTCCTAACCCCCTCCATGTGCTGCCAGGGAAGTACAGGGAACAGAAATAGCTTCTTTTGCACGAACTCTTATCACAAGTACATGGTGGGAAGAGGGAACGATCAGAATACAATGCGAACGCCGGAAATTAGGCTGTGGAGCAGGAAGAAGGCACAAGCAACTGGGGGCTCAGGGGGAAAGAATGGAGGCTGTCGTTTACTTCCTGTAACAGCTGAGCAAACCCTGGTCTCACAGCGACGGCCCGGGCTGCGAGGAATGTCATCTTGGGGTTGTGAACTGTAGCGTTAACGACAGCCCAGCTGTGCCCAGGTCACTGTTTAATGAGGGAAAGCTCTCTGTTGTCGTTTATTCAACTTCTCTCCTCCAAATAGCATTGAAAAATGACATTTCCACATTTTCTTCATGCGATGGTGTTGCTAGAAGGATGTCAAGACTTGATAGTGACTACAGACTTGTAGATACAGTGGGTATTGAAGAGAATCAACCACTTCAAAAATATTCACATTTTGCTGCTTTGAAGACACACACAAAATGTACTGAATGCAACTTATAACATCCAAGTTAAAGATATGATGGCAACAGTTTAGGGGGAAAAAAAAAAAAAAACACTGAATCACCGCGACAGATAAAGGATCACTCCCTCCTAAAAATACTTGTAAACCAATCAGGTGCAACTAATCACCTTCTCCACTGCACACTGAGCTAACCGGTTTCCACCCATGATCAACGGTAATCTTTTTAATTCGTTCAGGATAAAAACAGCTATTCCTGGAGCGTTCCAGTGCTTGGTAGTGCAACTGAAAGCAAACTATGATCAACTATGGGTGGCAAGGCACTGTCAAAAGATCTCAGGGATAGGAGCTGGACAGGCACCAGTCAGGACACAGATACAAAAAGATTCACCAGCTTTATCAATCCCCAGTAGTAGAAAAGTCTAAAATGTGGGTTGTACTGACTACTGGTCCACATTTGTTAACGTGCATAACAGCAATTCTTCCACAGGCCTCAGTAATCTCAGATCACTACCTCATTCTATTTTAGCCATAAAGTAAGTCCACCCCCTCATTTTCATATTAGTCATACCGCAGACTTAGATAACGTGACTGAACACTTGGAGAACTTTCTTCATTCCACTCTAGATAACGCCACACCTTTTGGACGTAAAATAATTAGACAGAAGAAGCTTGCCCCTTAGTATAACAAACAAACAGGTGCCTTAAGGCAAAATGTGCATAAATTAGTGGTAGATGGTGATTAACCTGGCTGGAAACTTTCCCCCTCTGCCCGAAAGGAGAACTTCAGAGACGACAGTAAAGCACTTACAGACTCAGCCTAGCAATCATGTCTCATTGAAGCAAACACAAATAATCCCAGGTGCAACTTCTAAACTAACTAGGAACCAAGGAGGTACAGAACCTCAGATACCGGTAATCTATAGTAGTGATGATTTATGAAGTCTTACTCCACCAAGTCTGCTGCCTGATACAGTCAATACAGATACAGATCAAAATACAGCTGCGACAGGGAGGCTAAATCCAACTCAACAGGTAAAACTCTATCCTCATCAAAACCTTCTACCTGCACACACTTTATGGGCTTTTTTTTAATCAGATCATAAGAAGAAATACACACACTATTAATGTAACTGGTGTAAACAATGAAAGCTTTCTGGTCTGCAGCCTTTTTCATATCATTTGGTGTGGCACCATACCGGCATGAAAGTGTTTTTGTTGAATCTGTTTATTTTCCCCTTTTGTTTCTGCTGTGCTCCTGTTCTTGTTATCCCTTGGACCATCTGGCGTTTCCCTACTTTCTCGTGATTTCTCAAACCACAGAACCCTCGTTTTTCTGTCTTCTTTTTACTTTTTCTTTAGCATTAAACCTTTTGGATCCTGCGATTACATGCTGCTTGCCTCGACCCACATGTCCTTATACTAGCTTAGAAGTCATCAGACCATCTAATTTTTTAAAATGTCAAAAAATACAATATTCATTCATGACAGTTTTATTATGGACTAAATTAAATGACAAAAATCTCAAGTAGAAACATGCATTAATATCACATTTGGATTAAAAAGATGCATTTTCATTTGACCTCTTATGAGAGACACAGTCGTAGCTGATCCATATTTAGATTTAGAGGCAGGCACTAGCGCCTGCAGGTCTCTCCAAAAATAGTTTAGTGAATTTTTCAAGATAATCAAGTGTACAGCATGGATTATTATTAACACATTCATGAATAGCTGAGATTAAATAAAAAGGTGTCCTTCGTTATTCATTTAAACGTCACAGAAAGGGAAAAGGCCTGTAACCTGTGCTTGAAAACTAGCTGCTAGATGGTGTAAGAAATGCACTTTTTAAACAGAAGTATTTTATTAATAAGTGGGTTTCTCTCACACACAGACGTGGAGATTCTACAGTACAACCACCAAAAGAGAAAAATATACACAGTCCGCTCCATAATTATGGAAACCTTGGTAAAGATGGTTTAAAAAAAAAAGCTCACGGAAAATATGTTTGTTGTTCTGTCAATCTCACTCTTCAACCGTGATCTTTAATCAGTTTGTCACACTAACTGCGTTCCTCCCTGTGTGTAGTTGCAAAATACACATGCATGCTCCTCTAGTTGACTGTAAGATTAGTGTTGTTCCATTTCTGATCTAATAAAGAGTTTATTGCTAAAGCTACTTTCGAAACAGCAACAGTTAGGCCTTACTAACTACTTCACTACATCTTGAGCAACCCAAGCATCCAACAAGTGCCCCAGGAAATGGCTGTAGCAACTTCTGACGATCAAAAGTCTATTTGAAAATGGACCTCACCGATATAAACAAAGGAATGCTCCCCCTTATGCATATTGCCGTTCTCTTCTGGGACTTGTAAACTTTTGGGATCTGCTGTTACATTTTAATTTTTTTTTAATCTGCCATCAATGAAGTCTGCCTCCTGACGCAAATAAAGTCAAAGACAAAATCGAGGAGAGCTTTATAATCAGAGAACAAAAAAAAAGACACACAGAATGTACATATACAAATAAACTAGAAATATAAACTCTAAACTAGAAGCAAATTTGTGCCATTTTTAACATTCAAGAATTGTTGCATCATCGTGACAAATGTTGCATCAGCAGTCAGGTGGAGAGCAACAATACTGGAGTGTAACTGTAAATTAATACATGCAAATGATCAGCAGTGGTGAATCTGTTCATCTATGAAAATACAGAGCACATTTTAGCATTTGAACACACTGTTTTTGGATGAATACTGTAATACTCATTCTAAATATGGCTCTATTCACATTTCTAAATAATTCCATTCACATTTCATATTTAGCCATAATTTAAGCATGTTCATTTGTTTCATTTAGTTTTGTGCATGTATTACCTCCCTTGCAGAGAAGTGAATCTGACTGGATTTCTGTTTACCTAGGTAAGTTCAAGACATAAATGTTTTAAAATCTTTTGTTTAGCAATGCTCCAAAGAATAAAGAGCAGTTCCTGAGCAATCTAACTGAATGCCTAGGTTAAACTCCTTTAATCAAACGCTCCATGCTTAAACAGTCAAAATGACTGTAAAACCACCAGCCTGAATTTGTTTTTTTTGTCTTCAGGGATGTAAACCCATCAAGGGTGGAAAAAGGTGACAAAGATGTTAACCCTCTAGGTGGGTCCATGGGAAAACACAGCTTATGTTATACTGTGGTGGTGAGAGAATTCTCAGGTGCATTGCACGTGCCAAGCACAGAAGCTGGGAGTTGTTTTCCCCTCAGAACATATGAGTGAAGGATTAAAGAGTTCAAGATAACCCATCTGAGCACCAACACAAGTAAATCTTCTGAAAAGAATCATTTAAACGTATTCAATATACTTTTGTTGTTCATGTGTGGGTTTGCTTAGTACATCAGAACGGAGCAAGAACTGTAACACGTGGCTGCATCCTGTTCAACGGGATCTGCAGTGCATTCTGCATAAATAATACAGCCCTTTTGACAAAAGTTCATAATAAAGTCTTGCACTTCAGAGACTAAAGACCTGACTCAGTCTCGCACTTCAGAGATTTGAGACTTCACTCAGACTATAAAGTCACAAGTCATAAAGTGACTTGTGATTATTAAGGATTCTCTTCCGTTCTGTTCAATGAAAACAGCAGAGAAGTTTGGGATTGGCTGCCTTTCTTTAACAGTAGGAAGTTAATAATAATTAAATAATAATTAAAAGCAGACACCAATTAGTGTGACTGTTCTTCTAAAGTTTTAGTATTTATTTCACCCATTTTTGGTACCACTTTTCTTTTGAGCCTATATTGAATTTTCGCAAACTTCCAACGCTAACCCATTCTTTAATATCCGTGTATTCAGGTTTTTAATTGGCTGATCAGAGGACGAGTACTGATCGTTTACAAATTCGCTTTTTGTGGTCGAGTCACCTCCGTAATGAATGGAGAGTCGCCTTAAAAGTGTGCTGCAGAGAGCCACAGCTATGGTGGCCGGAAAGCGACAAAAACAGAAAGAAGTCCACCTTGAAGAGCTAAAGGCACAGCAGACTCTAACAGACTTCAAGAAAATGTAAGTTCAGGACAGCTATTGGGCGCAGGGTCTTTCTGTGTGGAGTTCGCATGTTCTCCCCGTGACTGCGTGGGTTTCCTCCGGGAACTCCGGTTTCCTCCCACCGCCAAAGACATGCACATTGGGGATGGGCAGATTGGATACACTAAACTGCCCCTAGGTGTGAATGTGAGTGTGAATGGTTGTCTGTCTCTGTATGTGGCCCTGCGACGTGCTGGCGACTGTCCAGGGTGTACCCCGCCTTCGCCCGTAGCAGCTGGGATAGGCTCCAGTCCCCCCCCGACCCTGAAGTGTGGGATAAAGGGTAGAAAATGGATGGATGGATTAATAAACACTACCTGCTTTTGAACACCGCAGGTTTTACCACTTATCCATTTATTTCAAATTCTACAGCTGTGTTTACGAGGCCCACTGCACTGCTTAGTTACTTTGGACTACTTACTAAAATTACTGGACAGATTGCATCGAAAACGTGGTTAAAACTGAGATATAGATGGCTCAGTTTTTTTTAAATACTTGGATTGTTAAGCTTGCACAATTTTACAAGAGTTTTTACACATGTTATCCAGTAAAACCCCCTCGTTTTACCTTGTAACCTTACACAGCAAGTGAAGCAACTCGCCTTTAGCAAACATATCAAACACGTCTCCTAACAGCAGCAGGTAGCTTCAATTAACGATCTCCAAATCTCTCCGAGCATCAAACCCATCACCGATGCACGGGATAATGTGTGTTCTGGGGTACTTGCTTTGATGTTACAGTGTATCTCAGTCCAGTAACGGAGTTTCTGACGCAATTCTTGTCCGTGGGGTCGAACCAGCTGTCAGAGCTGCCTCTGTTATTGTGGTCTTTTATTATTTCTAGTTTTGTTTGAGTTTTATTTTTTTCTCTGCGTTCTTTATCCGTGTGATGAGAACCGAACCCAGAGAACTTGTTAGTGACGTCCTGGATCACCTTC
>JBBIGA010000083.1:2806196-2817433 GCA_037576975.1 Alestes dentex
TTTGTGCACTGGGACACAGTCATGCTGGAATAGAAAAGGTTCTTCCCCAAACTGTGTCCACAAAGTTGGAAGCATGGAGTTGTCCAGAATGTCTTGGTCTGCTGAAACATTAAATTTGCCCTTCACTGGAAGTAAGGGGCCTAGACCAAACCCTGAATAAAGAGGTGTGTCCCAATAGTTTTGTCCATATTGTGCAAGTTAATTGTCGGTTTGCGTTCTCAAAGTGTGTTGTGTTCTCCAGGGACATTGCAGTAGCATCAGATCCAGAAAATGTGACAAAATTCACATGTGCTATTATTCACCTGGTGAAAGCATCGTGTGATCGGGGATTCCCAACTAGAGGGAAGAACTGGACATGACGCAATTTTGGAAAAAAATTGTTAGGGTCAGACATAATGAAATGAAGGACACAATGCACCAGTAAAACAACTGCCAATTTTTTATACTGAAAGAGACTGGGTAAAATCTAGGCGGCTCTTTGTATCTTTGTAGTTCTGACATTGTGACACCACAGGTTGTTTTTATGGGCTCTCTGTAATTGGTCTAAGTCTGAAGCTTCATTGCATGAAGCTATAATGTGCTGAGGAAAACACATTGTAGTGTAATTTTTCATGATAAACACAGCATATCGTATCTCCCACCTGGAATCGTTTCCATTTCAGTTGCTGTGGTGTGATTTCAGGGTACTGCTGGACAGCCAGGTCTCATTGGGACTATGGGGTCTGCTGGAAAACAGGTGAGTTGGTAAAAACCTACCTTAAATAGCTTTAATAGCAGAGTTAAAGCGCAAGGATCATCTGATTCACTTTTCATGTTTCTAACCAGGGAGAACGTGGAGTACAGGGAGAATTTGGACCTATTGGACCTATTGGTGGACCAGTGAGTGACATGTTTCTAACATCTGCAGGACCTTTTGGGTATGGTTTTGTAAAGTGTTGAGGTTGATTTTTTTTTGTACTTCTGTTTGTGTTTAGGGAGACAGGGGAGAGCAAGGACCATCTGGACCTATGGGAAAGCCAGGAGCGAGAGTAAGTGCCGTGTCCCTTTCGCTATGTCTGTGTTCTATGGCGCAATCCTCCTCTCGTAAATGTAATGAAAGTGTCTTAGCCCTTAGAACTAATGGTAAACTGGCGTCATACAGCAAAACCACTCTGTATATGTAAGTCCCCCCAGTTTGTGTTGATGCTCGAAGTGTCAAACGTCATGCTGAGGTTTGTTTGGTGTTCCTATTTTTTTAATTTTAAAAACGTGTAATAACAAAAAACACTACTGGGGTTTCAAAAATGGTGTCACACGCAAATGAACATGAAGAACAAAAACGAGCAAATTAATTTAATTTTAGTTTTTAGAAACAAACAGAAAAAAAACAAGATCTTTGAACTTGGGAGAACGTTCAGGATAGTCTCCGCCCACAAGTGGGCGGGGAAAAGCCGCAGAGGGAGGGGCTCCGGAGAGCGGCCGAGAGAAAGAGCAGCAAACAGCGAGTGTGTAGGAGAACAAACACTGGTTTTAGACTGATTTACACCGATTATATTTACTGAAATCAGATTTTACTGAGCTCTAAGGGTTAAACCCCAACATGAATTTACCCCGGTTGTAAAAGGTGGAGGAAAACTGGCACAAAACCTGCCACTCTGATCTGCGTACACTTCACGAAATGGAGCAGAATATGTAATCAGGTGCACATGTGATGTCACCATCCATTATTTTGCTTGGCTCTTAAGAACAAAAGGAATAAAGCCTTCTCCAAAACAAATCAGGTCCGCTTCTCAGTGGCTCCTTTGAGGAAGAAAGAGCTGATCTGTTCCTTATTCACAGTTTTGGAACTCAGACTGCCGCTGTTAAGGTGTTTCTGATGAACGACCTTCATTTGGCTCTGCATGAACTGAGCTTGACTGCTCCTGTCCCCAGTGTGAACCTATTTTATGCCAGTTCCTTGGCCCATGGGATGATAAGATAAGATAAACTTTATTGATCCCACAAGTGGGAAATTTGCATTGTCACGGTGGAAGGTGGACAGAAACAAAGAGCAGCAAAAATTTAAAAAACAATAGAATAGAATAAAGTAGAATACAAATACAATGCACTATAAAATCTAGGAATGTAAAAATAGGATAAAATAAATATATGTGCATGTGTATTGAAAAAAATGTATATTATATATATACATATATATATAAACTGTATGTAAACTTAGATGTATGTATCTACACAGTGACCATATGTATGTATATATATGTATGTATAAGTGGATATATAAATAAATATTGGAACACTGTGGGTATACACACACACACACACACACACACACACACACACACACACGCACACACACACACACACACACAAAATGAAGTGACAGACTGGTCCTTAAGCCAATAACATCTGAACAATTTATCTTGTGCTGTCCCTTTACATGACAGCGTTTATAACTGTACTAGAACAGAAAGTGAAATATAGTGGAGACAGTTTTCTCATTCATTATTGTTCTCAATCCCACAGATACAGATATAAAATCAATAAAAGAACAAAGAAATCATAATTCAGGGCCAAAAAAAATCAAAAAGAAATGTTTTATTGATATTAAAATATCTAAACAAATATATGTAATCAATGAAATATTTATCCTATTGTCAGTCGAGAGTATCAACTTGTCATTTAGAAATACAATTAAATAAAATGTTTTTCACATAGATTAAATATAGTAAATCAACGTAGCTTTGTCTTTCAGTGTTTTTACTTTTAACTAATTTTTAACGAACTAACAAGAGGAAATGATGTGATTCAAGTACATTTAGTATGAAGCTAAAAGAGTTCAGCAAGAAACGGATGAGGGCCACAACAGAAGGTATGTGGATGTTAAAAGAGAAAGGATGTGAGAGAGATGTGCTGATGGCTGCAGAGGAGAAAGCTGACTGCGGTGGTCTCTGGAGACTGATCCTGAATGGGATCCCGCAAGAGAAATGTTTTCACAGGAAGGAGAGACTGTCTTATAGCACTGTCTCGTCAAAGATCCCTCTGTTCCACACACACTCACACATAGAGACACACACACACACACACACGCCAGGGTGAGCTGCAGACTGTGTGTATTTGCTTATGTTTATCACTTCAGAGTCAAGTGTCCTTTGCTTTAGGTCCCGTTTGGTATAGTGGCTGCGCTCTAAATACATTCAGAAGCTTTAAATTAAAACCTAAAACATTAAACCCCCCTGAAGGGATGTGGGTGGGACGCATTAATGTTGATCTTGTCTTGATACTACGTAGTTACAATAATCATTAGTCATTTTTTGAACTAATAGTCAGCAACAGCTCAAGTTCGACCAGTAAAGCTTTAACAGTGACCAGATAAAAGCACAGAGTAGAGCTGTTACAATGACTTTAATTTACTAATTTATCTATTTTTAATTACAATAATGAATTGTTTAAAAGAGCTGTAAACCCCCTCCCACCTCGGAACAATGGAACAAATGGAGTACCTACAGAACAAAATTTCAATCTAATCTCTTTTGGATTTTCAGTGTAAATAACAAACAAATAAATCGGTGAACTGGGGTGCCCTTGAAATTCTAAGTTTAAAAATGAAACTTTATTTGATTGACAACTTGATTCCACGTCCGGCTTGTTGAATCGGAGATTTTTGTGAGAAATAGTTTTTTAGTCGCTGTATTAAATAATGTTATTAGAATACTATCCTTTTTTGCTAGATGAGCTGTGATAGCTTCTGAGCAAGCAAACACATTCAGAACAAAGTTCAGATCGCTGTGGCTTTATTAGTGATTTGTTTCAACAGATGAACAATAAAGGGCAAAGAGTGACAGCCCTATAAATGTCAGGACCCGAGGTTTCCCAGCAGATCATTGCACTGAGCATCACACTGCCTCTGCTAGCTTACGTTCTTGCCATAGTGCCTCCTGCTGCCTTCACTTCACCTGTTCTGACAGGAGGTCAGCACTCTGCAGCAAGCTATAATGGGCCGTGTGCTCTGACACCTTTTTATCATAGCGAGCATTAACGCTTTCAGCAGTTTGTGCTACAGTAGCTCTTCTGTGGGATTGAGCCGGAAAACAATACATCCATACAGATCTGGAAAAAAATAAGACACCACTGCAAAAAAAGTTTCTCAAGTTTTCTCTTTTATAGGTGCAAGTACTGAACTGAACAGCTTTGCCTTAGTTTTCAAGAACTGCTGACAATATTTCTCCTCATTTCCAAATGATAATGTTGTATAACTGGTCTCATTGCGAGAGGAGAGTGTCGATTGCGGCAGTGGTTTTATACTTTTCCTCATTAAATAAGATGTGATTCAGGTGATCAGTGATCAGTCCCTCATAAAGCAGAATGAGGTGCTTGTGTAGGAATTTAACAGACACTGGCATGGAATGGTTGTCACACTCATAAAGATGCTGATTTAAAAATAAACTGCAGTGGTCTCTTTTTTTTTCTGGAGCTGTACATCATTTAACCATGGGTACCTGTGACTGTTTGAACAGCTGTCATTGCTTCAGACATGTTCTGGTAGGTACTAACCACTACTGAAAGCGCTCCACAAGACCCGCGGTTTTGGAAATGCTCTGAGCCGATCATGTAGCGGTCACAATTTAGCCCTTGTCAAGTCATTTAGAGCTACACTTTTACTTCTTCCAGCACATGAACTTGAACTGACTGTTTACTTGCTCTCTAATATATTGCACTCCTTTGACTGGTACCGTTATAATAAGATAATCAATGTTATTCGCTTCACTTGTCATTGGTTTTGTAGTTGTGGCTGAAATATTAATATAACTAAAATATATTCATTTTAAAGGCACAGAGACAAAACAATTCCTGTTTAAATCAAGAGAACCTGGAAAATTATCATGTAATTTAACATGATCATTTAAATGATCGCCCCGCCCATGCTGAGTCCCTACCTCACGCCTGTTTACCCCAGGATAGGCTCCGGGTACCCGCGACCCCAGTGGTGTATGTACTGTGACTGGCCCACCTTTTACAGGAGTGAAATATAAAGCATATTAAAAGGAACCAATAGACTATCTTTGCCTTGGCTTAGCCGGGTAAATAACATTGTTTTCATTCCGTGTGCGGTGCTTCCGGCTCCAGACTAAAATAACCTTGAACCTCCTGAGCTTAGCCTTTGAATTCCCTTTCAGTTCAAATAATTCTGCAGTGAGATTCGACTGTCCAGCACGAGCTCTCAGAAATGGAAATTCTTCGTGTCCGTTTAATGTAATATTGATGCCGTTCTCAGGGCCCTAAAGGTGACCTCGGCCTGCCTGGACTTCCTGGACCACCGGGTGTGCCTGGAGAGAAAGGAGAGCGGGTGAGCGATGCGACTTCAAAGCAATCCTACTTGAGACAGAAGTTCATGGTTTCATGTTAGCTAGAAATAAAGATGTAGAATGATGTCTGTTGGGAAGAGAGCAGCCAGTTTCACAGAACTGGCTTTTAAACCAACAGAAGCTTTCACTTAGCTGTTGTGATCAGATCAGATTAGCATGAGTTTGTGTGCATTTGATATATTTACTCTTAATGCAGCTCCCTCTGGTGGAAAGACAAGTGAAAACAAACTGTCCGAATTTGAAAGAACCTTCTGGGAGCATGAATTTCTGTTTCTACACTGTAAACAAATTATTTGACAGTCTTTTAGCATAGACAGTGTGGTTATGAAGGACAAAAGATGAAGCATATTCCTGTGTATTATACACTACATGGAGAAAAGTATTGGGACGTGTGACCATGACACCCACAAAGACTTTAATGACATTGCATTCAAATACATCTCACGTTTTTTCGTGCTTACATTAATGCCAGTGGAAGTTTGTGATTCTCTACTTTTGGAATCAGCGAAGCATGGGCAACTTTTACGCACCTTGCTGAGATGAAATCTCCTATACTGTCTTATTGCAAAGGTGGCATCCTACCACAGTACCACGCTTGAAGCCACTGAGCTCTTCAGAATGACCCATTTTGTTTCACAAATGTCTGTAAATGAAGACTGCATGGCTTGGCGCTTGGTTTTATACACCTGTGGCAATGGCTATGACTGAAACACCCGAATTCAATAATTTAGAGGCATGTCCCAATATTTTTGTCCATATAGGTTATATGATCTCTTCCCATGCATAGATCAACAATAATTTGAATACATGACAAGCAATCTGTCTTCACAGGGCGAAGCTGGTGAAGCAGGACCTAAAGGAGAACAGGTAGGAGCGAAACCAAAATAAGTGATAACCAGTTGTTAGTCTTTCATAGAAAGTGTTACGATGTTTTATTCTTACTAGCTTAAATAGAATTTTCACCCTACATCACAGACAATAAGAACTACACTTTCCGTTCCTTAGGGTCATGATGCAAGTATTTCAAATACTTTTTTATCTTTGTCGTAGGGAGATCAAGGCGCAGAGGGGAATCCTGGAGACAAAGGAGATGTTGTAAGAAGAATTATATTCCACATTATTTATTTTGTACTGTAAATTGTTAATGAATGTGTATGTAATACTAAGAGATAACAGTATAAACAATATGAAAATGTGCAAATGTCATTTGCTTTTAGGGTAGTGCTGGAGAGCCTGGACCTAAGGGAGCGGTAAGTTTTGGATTTATAGTGCTTTAAATATGCAGATTATGTTCATGAATACATGAATTGTACACATTATATACTGAAACGACTGAAGCTTTACTGTAAGACTACCGTTAGGTCTATGAATGCTGGAAATTATTATTATAATATTATACCACTACAATAGGTCACTATTTGGCAAAGAACAGGTCACAGTTTCCCTTTTAATTATTTTATAACTCCTTATTTATTTGCGAGTATATGTGACAATTAATAATCATTAATAAATCAACACTGGAAACAATTCATAAACCTCAAGTGACATTGCCAAAATAATCCTCCTAGAATGAATACAGTATTTGAAACAGTAGTATTAATCAGACAGTAAATAACAAGTACCTGCATGACATGTTGATAAACAGCCTTACTTGTGAGTTCGAAGTTGTGTGATAAGGACACTGCTGCAGTCGTGCAGGGGATGAGTCTGTCACAATTTTATAGTGTACAGTTTAAAAATTAAATGTAGTCATACATTCATTCAAACATTCGTGACGAGGAGATTAGCTGTGATGTGTTCTAACCAGTGGAACTCACTTTGTGTCGACGATTCCAGGTTGGTAACCCTGGAGAACCAGGAAACAGAGGTCCTGAAGGAGCACGTGGCCAGCCTGGCATCGAAGGACCCCCCGGCAGTCCCGGACCCCGTGGCATGCAGGGGGACAGAGGATCTCCAGGCTCTCGCGGATCACAAGGACCAGCGGTGAGTCCGAAGAACAGAGAACAGACGTAGAATCCATTCAAAATCATGCGGCTCTTGTGGTTCTCAGACTGTGGGTCCTGGCTCCCTGGGGGGGGCAGCAGGAGGTTGGTAAGGGAGTCATAGAAGAAAAAACAATCAGAAAAATTCCTGATTTGAAAATGATAGATGATAAATAGAATAATTGAATGTACCTCCCAGTAGCCACAGCAGCGTGTCGCTTTTCAAAGTCAGAAAGTCAAAGTGAACTTTGTCATCTTAGCTACGTGCACGCATACAGCGAGACAAGATGGCCTCCAGATTTTACAGGCGGCACAGAGTAAACATGTATAACTGAGCTATAAATGTAAACCCTGAACTAGGAGTAAAATGTGTAATTTGGTACGAGGATGTGCAATTTGGTACAAGGTTATTTTTAACATTTAAAACTTGCAAATGTGCAAATGTTGGATCAGCAGTCAGGTAGAAAGCAACAATACTAGGATGTAATTATGAGCTTTAAATGTGCATAAGATCAGCAGCGGTTCAAAATAATAAATAGATGATTAATCTCTGAAAATACAGAAACTCTGAGACAGTGTCCAAGAGCAAGTGTGACATGGGTGTGTGTTTTTTTTTGCATGTGCATAACAAACAGAAGGTCAGTGAAAGCTTAGTGAAAAGCTGTCTAAATGGCCATGGTTCTGTTTGGTGGGAGGTCTTCAAGTTAAATGTTTGAGAATTGACTAAGACCATGTTAAAGGAAAACTTGTTTTGATGTCATCTCTATTTGCTCCATCTGTAGAAGATGGATGATTACTGTGTTGACTTGTTCCCCTGTACACAGTAAAAGAACGGAGACCTTTTTAGCTTGAAATATAGGTGGCAAGATGCAGATTCTGGAGAAATGATCTGGATAAAATAGATCTAATCTGCAAAATTGATCTGCACGATGATAATGGTGTGCTTCATTTTTTTTTTGATAGTCCCTCTAAAGCCTCGAGGCTTCTCCCAGTTAGTCATAACTGGTGTGTTTCCAAGTTTCCCACCAGGTGGGGTTTATTTTCTTTAAACAAAAGAATATGCATCTGATGCATTTAAAACTCCACCAAAGCGGTTTCACGGAATCACTTTTTTATGTACTTGAGAGGTTATATGAGGTAGCATACTAGGAACAAGCCTTTTTGCTGTCAGGGGGGAAAAATTCCAGTGTAATTTGGCTTCAGACGAGGCTCTCCTTTGTGTTTTCAGGGTAAAGAACCAAGTGATCAGCAAATCAGACAAGTTTGCATGCGGGTAATGCAGGGTAAGTCTGACGGCCTTAAGTTTTGGCTCATCTGGAGCCAAAAAGCTAAAATCTCTCTTCCTCCTCTTTAGTGTGGTGCTGTTTGAAGTCTGGCCCGCTCTCACTTGAATATAAACACTTACGACGTCAGAATTCTTTAGGCACGCAAGCAGATAAGCAGCGATGGCACCAGAAGAGACGGTGGGAAATGAAAGAGAACAAACTTGCTTAAACTGCAAGGATTTGCTGTTACTTTTACTTTCTTTCCCCCTTTTCCCTGTCTCTTTCCTTTTCCTTTCCCTCCTTAGCATCTCTTTCTGCCGTTTTCCTCCAGAGGCTTATGACTTTTTCCTCCGCGGTTCACTGAAAAATGATCAGCTGAGCTGCATTTTCTGCCTAGACGGATGATCTTCACAACCCGAGCTCATTCCTCTAAATTCTCAGGCACTCATTCAAGTTTCCAGTGCACACATTTTCACGGCAGACCGTCTAAATCGGGGTTAACATTCAGCAAACTTGTAGGGTGAACAGTTTCTAAGGCCCGAGCATTAGATTCGTTTAAATGGTGAATAATCATTCTACCATCAGAACAGAGTTCATCGTTTAAAAAAAGAAAGAAAAAAAAGCCACCCGCAGTCTCTCTCTGCTCAATGTGCCGCCACAAATTGAAAAGGAAGAAGATGAATGAGAGAACATCAAAGCATGGGAGAGAAAGACAGGGGGGATTTACAGCAGTCTCGAAAAGCTTTGATTGAATATTCGAAATCCTGTGAATTAATGGTTACCCAGCGCACTATTGCAGGGGATTTAGGAAGTTAAAAGTTTCTTTGCAGAGTCATAACTTTGGTGTAGAATCAGCATTATGTCCCCAGAAGCTCATGCCTTGTGTGTTCCAGAGAAGGAGCGTTTTAGTCAAATAAGGTCATTCATGGAGAACAGGTGCAAAATCACGTAACCGCTTGAATTTGAGACGAAGTCTGGTGTTGGCAGAGTTTTACATGTATTCACACGCTGGCCTTGGCTGTTCCAGAACAACTGGCCCAGTTAGCTGCCAGTCTGAGGAGGCCTGAGTCTGGAGCTGCTGGGCTGCCTGGCAGGCCTGGACCCCCTGGTCCTCCCGGACCCCCAGGGGACAGCGGTTTCCCTGGACAAGCTGGAGCAAGAGGACTCCCTGGCCTCAAAGGACCACCAGGCCAACTGGGCATTAAAGGTCCTAAAGGTGAGTCATTGTTCTTTAAAAAGTTTAAAGCTCAGATTACTTTTAATACTCTAAAAACACTGATGTAATGTAAAAATATGGAACATGTGGAAATGTGGAAAAACATGTACAAGGCAAGACAATTGTCAGGAACCATCCAAATGTCTGTAAGAACATTGGTAGATTGATCTCATCACCATATAAGTAGCACACGCCATAAGACATGGCTCTTGCTCTAGGCACCTTACAGATATCTGGAGAGTTCCTGACCTTTGACTCATAATTGCATTCAGGTGGAACTGATGCGGAAATTTGATTTAAGTTCATTCTAAGCACTGCTTTGTTTAAATTAAGCTAATCCGACAGTAGTCTAATGAGGGTTGGACCAGATCTTGTAATGAGAACAGATCTGGACATATAGCTGGTGTCCTGGTGGTGAGGGAGTTGCCCCTGTGATCAGAAGACAGTGGGTTTGAATCCCAGGACTGCTAGTGGCACCACTGTGGTGTGTTCACTGATGACAAATGGACACTTTAAAATATCTAAACATGGCATATTCCTGCAGTGCAGCACCAAAGGTTAATGTGACACACATCTACTTACTTAATTGTAGTTTATCTGAGGCTACTTTTTCACCACACTGACTTATGTTACGTCCATGGACTCTCATCCTTGACCCAGGGCATATTGCTACAAAATCACAAGTGACTAACAATTTGTAAGGACAAGTGGAAACTGAATCCAAGGAAGGAATCCAAAGACATGAAGGAGAATAACTAGAACCAAAAGGTGCCATAACAGGGAATTGTATGAAGGGATTGGTCACAGGAGACATGATGAAAACCACAGGCAGAAAACAAGACAGGGCCACAGTGGACCAACAAACACACAGACAGGGGCAATTACAAACAGGGTCAGACTAGGTAACACCTGGGGAGGGGCGGAGAATTGGATGAGACACAGGTGAATACACTGATCAAGGGGCAGGGCTAAGGTGGAACTAAAAACCAAACAAAAAAACCAACAAAAGGCCTCATGGCACAGAGGAAAACAAAAAAACAGAATACGACAAAATGAGACAGAGTGTGACAGTGACGCCATGAGCAGTAGTTTTATTTGAATTTTTATTATAGTTAAACATCTACATTCTGCATGTTGGAGTAATCCTGGAAAATCCGTGAAATGTATATGAAAAATCAGGACAATGCACATTTGTCAACCAAAAGGGCTTCACCAGTGGGCCCCTTTAGGATTGTGGTCCCAGCCTTAAACCATTCCACTAAGTTCAATAAAACCACACATTTGTTTCTGTAAGAACATGAAACACACCAACGATAATGTGTGTATTTTGGGAGAAGGATGCTGAGAGACTCTGGGTGTGTTGGGAGGAGGATGCTGAGGAGAGACTGAGTGTGTTGGGATGTTGAGGAGAGACTCTGAGTGTGTTGGGAGA
>JBBIGA010000083.1:2871189-2885042 GCA_037576975.1 Alestes dentex
CTACAGGCAAGTCTCTAGTCTTGGGTCACTACAGGCAAGTCTCTAGTCTTGAGTCACGACAGGCAAGTCTCTAGTCTTGAGTCACGACAGGCAAGTCTCTAGAGTCAGTCCATGAAGTCTCTAGTCTAGAGTCAGTACATCAAGTCTCTAGTCTAGAGTCAGTACATAAAGTCTAATCTGAAGTCTAGAATAAACACAGGCATGTCTCTAGTCTAGTCACTACAGGCAAGTCTCTAGTCTTGGGTCACTACAGGCAAGTCTCTAGTCTTGAGTCACGACAGGCAAGTCTCTAGTCTAGAGTCACTACAGGCAAGTCTCTAGTCTTGAGTCACTACAGGCAAGTCTCTAGAGTCAGTACATCAAGTCTCTAGTCTAGAGTCAGTACATAAAGTCTCTAGTCTAGAATCAGCGTTTCAAGTCAAGTCCAGGGTCAATACAAGTTTGAGTAATACAAGAGTCTAGAGTCATGTCTCAAGTCAAATAAGCCTCAAGTCAAGTCCAGAACGAATATTTCAGTGCTATCAAAGCTATGCATCCTAAAACATCTGCATTCTTTAGCAATGCTGTTTCAACACTAAACAGCACAAAAATAATAACAACATTAAAGGGGTATGACAATATGATAATATTCATTGAGTGTGATGTATATGCCAAAACAACATTAACATCATAATAATAAGCAGAAGGAAAAGCAGAACAACATTCTCATTATTATCATTATAATTAGCATGATGTTCAAACTCAAGATTCTCAGATTTACCACTATTTGACCACTATCAGCTTTACATATTAAAACTCATGACCTGTGTAATGTTCATTTGTTTTGGGGAGTAAATAATGTAATAATAATATTAATGTTGTAGACATTCCCTGGTTCCTATCACCACCACTCAAAAAAATCTGTAAAAGTAACTTTCTCTACGAGGTACTATTTGAAATAAAACCACTCTGAAGTACAACTGACTGAGATACTGACTGGCATTTGTTTCATTTTATTTTATTTTTTTTCCGTATCTCCCGTAGGAGTGGATGTGTCCAAAGATTTGACTTGTAGTGCATCAACTGAAAGTTCGTCAAACACATAACAGGCCGTGACCTTGTAACCTACCTGGGCATGTAACTGCAGCACCCGAGCTGCAAAAGGGGCCGTGCATATAGATACACACATTTTGCTCCATTACTGCATATATATTTCTATATGTCTATATTTACGCACCTCTTATGCCCCCGGTGAACTACAGCACCCCAGGGCTTTGTAAAAATTATTACAGACCTTTTTGCGAAAGCACTGTACATAATTACCATCTGTCAGTCCAGAGCGGAGAGTGATTCAGTGTGTGTGTGTGTGTGTGTGTGTGTGTGTATGGCAAACTCTTTAACATGCAGAGCAGGCAGGCAGTGTTTGACTGAGGGAAGCCAATCGGCAGGGCGAGGGATGTGTGTCCTTTTCTGTCCTTAGAAAGGCAGGCGGGGTATGGATACACTGAGTCTCTTGTGTGTGTTTCTGTCTAGCTTGCTGACAGCGAAGCAAGCTGTGTTTTAGAATCCCACTGCAATGTGCTCACCTCAACTTTCTAAGAAACATCATGATAGCATAAAGAAGGGTGCCATCATAAGATCAGAAATAAAATTCATTCACAATGACCTAAAACATTGAGGTTCACTGTTTTTGATGTCTTCTCCAACACTTAAAGGAGGTGAACCACAAAAAGTGATGAACGTTCCGACAAGATAAAGCCAGGAATCAAGTCGGGGGTGGGGGTGGGGGGTGGTCGGGGGGGTGTCCCCAGTCTTTTGCAATTCACGGCCCACACAGTCAACCACAAAATCTTATGTAGCACAAGAAGACTGAACCAATTTGATTATTTAAACAATTGCAACACAATAATGAAAATAATGAGCTATAAATAAACTATAATAAACTACTGAAGCCGTTTATCCATGATTGAAGATTAAAAAGAGAAATGTACACTGACTTGCGCTGAAATTCGACATTATGTGACTCATACCAGTCAGTGAACATGACCTAAATATATTTCACTTTTGCAAATGATTACCATAAAATGTGTCATAGTCAAAGTGATGCCATTAGAATAAAAAATCTATGTTTTTTTTCTCCACAGCTCCCTAGCAAAACTGCCATGGTTATATGGCAAACGGACTGAAAAGCGCTGCAAATAAAATTCAGGCCCAATTTAAAACCTAAGGTCTACATTAGGAAATATGTATCTTCAAGAAAGATGTGCCCTTCACTGTCCACCAAAAAAAAAAACAGATAAAAGTATTATTATTCTTATTTTTTATTACGTATCATTGTTATTATTATTATTATTATTATTATTATTATTATTACTAGCACTACTACTACTGCTGTACAACAATTCACTTTCTGTACAAAACATCACTTGGTTTGATGAACAACAAATGCACTCAAATCTAACCTTTACCATGATAACTTACTAACAACAATTCATGAAGAGAAATGATGAAAAATACGAAATAAGTCCTATTGCCTATAACCTCGTTGGGGTGAGTGACATACTTGACAGTGGTGAAGGCAGCTGAACTACACTTACCCTGGTGACACCGCCTTCAGACGATCCAGCGGGTCCCTGAAGAAAAACAAAGAACAGTCAGATATGTTTTAAGCCACGTGTGACTGAATTTAGATGGAATTAAAGTATTCTCTGTTGTCTTCAAGATGCGGTAACCAGAACTGCTTTTTTCCCCAGGCTGAAATAATATTGAGTGACATTTATTCTCACAAGGGCAAATTCAAAATTCAAACCCTTTTGAGCAGGACTCTTTTAAACGCAGGGCTGGAAAAAAAAAAAAAGCATTATTAAACCGAAAATATGAATTCTGAGTCAAAATTTCACTCAATTAAAAAGTGGAAGCCAAAAAAGTATCTGTGGTTGAATATACTCAAGCACATGAAAGTAAACGTGTTAGCAGATAAATTAAAAGTTTGCTTTGTTGGGTGGTGTGGCGTGTAGTGACTCATCAGCCGTACTCGTCCATGCGCAAAGACAATTAGTTTTGAGTTTAATATGATTTTTTTAATAAGATGTTTCAGCAAGAACAACAGATTCAAAAACACAGGAATCCAACAGGGGGAGAGGAAAAGTGAAAATCTTACTTTTCCGTTGTGCAACATACTTTGAAGATCGAATTGGAAAAGGAAGAGGTAAGAAGTGTTTTTGTCTGAGAAATGTAAGTTTTAAGAACAGATCTCATTAAAAAAAAAAAAACATTCGCATAATGTACAAATCTTACAAATGATACCATAGTTATTTCTAGTTATGATTGGTAAAGATGCATAATGGCACTCGTTTAGTGTCACTCCACTTTAACTCACTTGTAACCTATGAACGACAACCAGTCACTAAACACATAACAGCTACAATAAAGTGTGTCCAGATTTAAAAAAAAAAAAAAAAAATTCTAACCATGACATCTCATCCTAATAGCAATAGATGCAAGAAAGTGGCAACAACTAAACCAAAACACTCCCATTGTGATCAAGCTACACCAGCTAAACTGGATACATTCCTGTGAGGAAAGGTGATGTGGGATTGCATGGTTGCTTTAAAACCAGTGTTTTTGAGAGTTGGCGTTAAAAGAAAATATGTATTCGCACCATAGATCTGAACCAGCGATCTTCTGATTCAGAAGCGGCCCCTCTACTGCTGCACCACCAGGGGGAGTTAACTTACGAGCTCTTACCAAGCCATTTATGGGTGTGGACATCTGAGCATATAGCCGCATTCGCGGGCTGATTATTTTAAATTTACCCACAACAAACAGTGACAGGTATCTTCTTTTTGCAAAACTGACCTGCGCTTTAGTGACCTGAAGTTTGTTTATGACTCTGCTGTGCGTTTTTGCTCTGTGTTTGTTTTTCTCCACGTTTTTGTCCCGCTCCAGGCCTCCTTAGCCATGACATCACAGACTCTCTCTCCGACACACATTTTGAAGGCGATCCGACCGCAATCCAACTAATAATGGCATAGCAGTCCCTCTTGCGTATTACTGTTTTTTTTTCTGCCTGTAATCTAATACTCATTCCTTATTAGTCACGTTCGCTCATGCATATTCTAGACAATGAGTGTATATCATGTATATATCATTGGTTCCAACTCCTATGTGATTGATGCTTGTTCGTTCAGCTCGTGGCTTCTTGTTACAGGGGAGGCTCTCGAGGGGAAATGGGGCATTCCATGTTACTGCTGCTTTTGTTAATTCACTTGTTGATTTATTCATAGTTCCACTGCAAGGACCGTCCAGCGCAGTCTGCTGAATCACCTGCTGCCATCGTGATGTATCTGGCCGCTCTTCGGACTGGATGTGTGTTGGGGCTACACAAACTCACCATGGCAGCAGCTGAACTAACCTTTATCAAGAGAGCCACCAGTGGAACTTTGTTCAAAAGATGGGGGGGGGGGGGTGAAAAAGTTGTATTACAACAGGAAAGCTACAGTCATGGAGTTCACGAACTTCATTTATTTTCGACACTGCCTTTAGTATGGATAACAAAAATAACCTCCTAGGAGCAGCTTTATAGAAGATAGGATATTGCTTCATTCTCATAAAAGCCATAACACTAATATCTTAGCTTGTGACCTGCATTAGACCCAAGATGCAGTTCTAACAAGATATGCCACTGGAAAGATCTTGATCCAGCATCTCGATGCATTTTATAACCTTTAGTGACCACAGTGACTTACAGGGATGGAAAGAGAGTTGAAAATTCATATTTACTTAAGAGTAAAGCTACTGCAGTGGTAATATAATTAAATACAAGTAGAAAATGTCAGCGTGGAACAAAGTTTTCCTCCTTACCATGACTTACAAGTGTTTTTGCCCAAGTACAGGGATTGGTGGTAGAGAGAAGTGAAGCACAGTATTTCTAATAAATTTTTTTTTTTCTTTTTTTGTGCATGGTGTTATAATCCAAAACTTCAGAGGCAAGCAAGATCCTTAACATGTAAAATTATAGACAAGCATTTTTCATAAAATATGATCAATTCTGGGAAGGTAAAAGGTAAAACGTTCAATTCACATTAACTTTTTAAAAGAATAGTACTGCTAAGTGTAAAGAAACTGCTGAAGTAATTACTTAAGAGTTTTTTTTATAGAAAGAAGGATTCCTGCCACAGAAGAATGATTTTTCTAGCCTAAAGAACTATGTTTGATTAAAGAGATCTGTGCATGTGAAGAACATCTTAAAGGTTCAAAAAATGTTTGATGGAACTTTCTAGAATGGATGTTCTGTAAAGTTTAAAAATTATAGCTACACTACAAGGAGTCGTGCACCTGCTGGACTATGGAAACCCATTTAATGAGGCTCCTTAAACACAGTCCTTTTCTGATGTTATTCCAGAGACCTTTTGGAGCTCCGTACAACAGAGGACAGGTGATAATTACACATTACGCACTCTGGGTCCTGAGTTAAAGGCTTAGTGCCTGAGCTGCCACTTCTCTTAGATGCTTTCATTTCACGAATAATAGCACTTACAGTTGACCGGGGAAGAACTAGTGGAACAGGAAATACAGAAAAGTACTTTCCATCTCGGTTGTAGCACCTCCAAGTGCATTTATGGCCCCTTAAGAATTTAACACTTTGGCTTAACCCTTAGAACTCAGAGTGTATTAGTAAAACCATTTCAGTAAATATAAACAGTGCAAAACAGTCTAAAACCGGTGTCTAAAACACTCGCGATTTGCTGTTCTTTCTCTCGGCCGCTCTCCGGAGCCCCTCCCTCTGCGGGGTTTCCCCACCCACTTGTGGGCGGAGACTATCCTGAAAGTTCTCTCCTGTTCAAAGATCTTGTGTTTTTTTCTGTTTGTTGCTAAGAACGAAAATAAAATAAATTTGGACAATTTTGAAAGTGACGCCATCATTAAAACCCCAGTAGCATTTTTTTTTATTATTACATGCTTTATAACATGTAATTTAATTTACAGTCACTTTGGTTCTACGTGACACAGGAGCACCAAACAAAGCTCAGCATGACGTCTGACACCTCGAGCATCAACACAAACTGGGGGAACTTCAGTATAACTACTAGTTTGGCCGTATGGCGTCGATTTACCATTTGTCGCGCTGCTGTCATGGATCTGTGTTACTCGTGTTCTAAGGGTTAGATAAGTCTCCAGACTGATAAGGGCATCTGGAGGATGTGCTGTCTGCAAGCCTCATACGGTCAAGCAGGGGAATGACGAGGGACAGTGAAGGGTGTGCCTTAGCCGCTTGCGACTCCGCAACACCCTGAGCAATGAAACGCGATGCATAAATGCCAGCTCACAGAGACGCAGGCAAGGTTGGCACACGCCATGGGGATTATCAGGACACTGCCATTTAAAAATGTCACCCACCCACACTCATCTTCCCCCTACTTTCAGTTAAACTTTATGAATTACAGAGGTGGTAGGAGAACAAGCTCTAGTGGTGTAAGTGTGTGTGTGTGTGTGTGTGTGAGTTTATGCGTGTGAGTGGGACAAATCGAGGGGTCATTCGTTTTTGGAGTTTGTCTCAGATAATTGAGCCTTCAGAGGCAATCAGCGGCCGAGTTCTTCTCACTGACGATTTTGAGGTTTGATGAATCATAAAAAAAAAGTTTTCATTGTGCACTGAGTTTAAATAGGATGACGAGGCATTATGAAACCAAACTATTTCTGTGCACAAAGCAAAATCTGATAGCGTTTTCCTAAGCTGAAATGTACGTGGGCAACGTCCAAAGAGTGAGAACAAACAGAGGGCGGAAAACTCGACAGCGCCGGGGCAAAGTGAGCAAAATGTCACATATTTGCAGGACCTAAATCACGAAAAACGGAGATGTGCACTGTTAAAAGTTCCCAGTCCTTATGACGCGTGTATGGAAAGTATGCGGTGAATTCTAAGCTAATTTTGTGATGCCACAAAAATCAACATATTTACACGTTATGTGCCTGTTCAGTCTGTGGTAGTTTAGCCCCACCCTTTCACACTAAATTGATAGAACTGTTTCAGTCAGGACTTTCTGAAAGAGGTACAATTCAGGGGAACTACTTAGAACAGAGGTTCTTCTTAAGTTTTACTATTATTATTATTATTATTATTATTATTATTATTATTATTATTCTTTTTATAGCTGTAATTTGGCGCTTCTTCTCCTCCCACAGTTGGCACAAATATTGGCATGTTTCTACCGTCAAAATGTCTGGTAGCATCAGGTGTAATGGGTGTGTAATCAGGTTCTGATTGGTCGATCAGGGGCTGAGTATTGATTGTTTAAAACATCTAATTTTGTGGTTGCGTCATCTCTGTAATGTATGGGAAGAGAACAAATGGTCAATTTGCCTTAAAAATGTGAGAGTCTGTGACGTCACGGCGTAGAGCAATCGTCAAAACGTAGAGCAACAAATCTTTTGGAGCAAAAGACACAGCAGACTTATAAACAGACTTCAAGACACAAACACTCATTGTTGGGGTTTAATTAAAAATAATCAGCCCGTGAACATGGCTACAACCGCTATTCTCACCTGTTTCCGGGGGAGAGTAGTTCGCTCCACCCGATTTCAGCCGTCCTTAACTACAAATTAAGAGACACCAATGTCCCCACTAGTGGTACAATAGTAAAATGGTGGGCGCTGAATGAAGAGATTCAGGAGAGCCGCCAGTGCAAATCCATGCTGCGAGTGGATTCTTTTTTCTACCCCAAACTCTTTTTTGGCCCTAAAACCAAGGTTTAGGCGTCTCGGCACACTGATTTCATAGCAACCACGCCATCACACTTCGCATTTTCTCCCAGAAATGCGGTTTAGTTTATATTATTTTGATTTTTATATTAGCTGACGCTGAGGTTGAATGAACCATACAGTTTGGAGAAGTGCCACGAAACCTGAGCACCAAATGAAATCTCATAGTATTTTTTAACCTGAAATGCAGAGAAAGTCCACAAAACAAAAACGTGTGTTGGTTCAAAATCAACAATATGTCCTTTGTTGATTTAAAGGGTCCATCTCAGGGAAACTCTGAGTTTTCTTTATCTTTTTGAACAAAAAGACAGACAACATGAACACAGCCCAGTTCCAACATGTGCAATTCACTTCCCCTTCCTTATGGTGCATGTATGGAAATGAAAGAGCAATGATGACACAGAAATCCACACATTAAAATATATGCGCCTATATACATACAACTGCCTGCAGCAGTTTAGCCTCATCTTTTCACATTAAGACTAGAAGGAATGTCTCTATTACAGGGAAGCCTTCGTGTGAATTTTAAATGGGATGGCGAGGCATTATGAATCCTGTTTCTAAGCATAAAGAAGAATCTGATAGCACTATTATAAACTGAAATGCACAAGGATGTGTCCGCATAAGAGGAAAAATAAAGAGATCCTGGCTCCTAGAACATTGTGGGACTGGGGACTGGGGCTTGGCGGTGTGAGTGTGTGTGTTTGCCATTTCTAATTCGCGTTGCACTTTTCCATATTGATTGTGGTGGCCTGATGAGAAGACTGTATTTCAGATAGTCAACTAGGGCCTTTTGGACAGCCCCATCAGCATCATCAATAACATTGAGGCATGAGAACGCTCTCAGTGTAAACCCCTGGGCTGCTTTGAATTGTAATTTAACTTTGTGGCATAGTGTGCATGATGGATATTTCTTCCCGGTCGATATACTGCAACTAATTCCCCAATCAGCTATTGTGCTCTATGCATGAAGGCTTTCAGATCTCCTCCCCGTTATCTGCAAAGCGGCAAACATCAGATCTCACCGCTCTGTATGCAAGCGCTGCCTTTCATGTGTTCAAATATTTCATGGACATGAGTGTGGCTGATTCCATGTGTTGTATACATGAGCCTGTAATGAGCCCTGTACATCATTAGTGTACGAGTCAATAACCGTTTTTCAAGGCAAACAACCTGGATCAATAGACCCCAAACATACGTAGTCGCTACTATTCATTTCGCAGAGGATGTGTGGGGTCTGAGGTCTATTAATCGTAATTAAATTTCAACTCTGTACCTTTGCTTTCAGGCAACGGATAGGAAGCAACACATTTTACTGCTCAAACTGTCCCTTAAAGAGGTCCTATCCTCTTTTTTTTCTTGTATTTTACTTTTTCTCCTGATGTCCTTTTAGGAAAAACTGTGGTGGGATAGTTACCGAACCAAGTCTCCATTCATTTTTATGTGACAATTTCTCAAGCCTGTAGAATTAAATAGGTTGTTTTTGGTACTATGTCTTTAAGAATGCAATCTGTAAAATTGATCTGTTTCATACACAGCAGTCTTAAAGGCACAGTAACGAAAATAAGTCGGACACTTTGCAGTGTCATAGCCGATTTTTTTGATGAAAAAGAAAGGAATACTCCTCGTTATAGTTTCTTTATAAAGAAACATAAGCCCTAAAAGTAAAAGCTGTCCATGAGAAGAGTTTCTGCATATGGCGACACATATTTTAAATGACATCTGTTCTAATTGGCTGCCCTGTATTGTGCCATTTTTGAGCAGTCTGGGCTGCAACACTCCTTATAACATCAGTGCGGACGGGTGGGGCTAAACTGCTGTAAGCTGAATAGACAAATACGGTATATGTAAATGCACAAAAACACTGAATCCGGAACAGGCTGTTTTGCAGCTTATTTGCCGCATGTGGACTAAATTAATGTGGAACAAAGTGGGCTGAGAGATGGGAAATCAGTTCCTGCTGTTGGTTTGTAAAGTAATTCAAAAATATCAACCATAAAGCAGTTAATGCTCTTACCGGTGGTCCCGGAATCCCTGGCACCCCTGGTTGTCCCCGCCGACCCTGCAAGGGAGAGAGAGAGAGAGAGAGAGAGAGAGAGAGAGAGAGAGAGAGAGAGAGAGAGAGAGAGAGAGCTCGTTTATAAAATATCCACAACAGGCTCGTGCTAGCATGGCTGGCCACACATGGACACTGGCAATTAGAGGCAGACAGCTCCTCTAGTCGCAGCAGCTAATTTGCTTTTAATTAACAGCAAAGAAAACAACTTAATTGCAGAACTCGGTGTGGCGCTCTGCTCTTTCTTTACACCCCTGCTTTATCGCCTCCTACCCAGCTGTGACCATCCCTGGCCACATCAATCAAACCCGGCTAAAAGTGACAAGCAGAGCGGGCCCCTATCCACAGCCTGGAGAACTGGCACAGGACGCAGAGCACATTCACAGAAATAATAACCACGTTTACTGCATGCAGATGGAGAAAACTCAGCCCTGTCAGTGCAAAGCGATCAAAATGGCTGCTACTTATTTAAAGAAACACTCCAGCGCAAGGGTGGGTCGTATAACATCAGACTACTTCAAGATCTGTTCGTAGTACTTATATACTACTGATCTCTATTACATGCAGTAACATATTCCTAACCACCATTTGTCCTACTAGTACTTCACTTAACATATCTATAGTACTAATACCCAGCATTTGTGTGTATAGTATAGTGTATTTTTTTTATGCAGAGGTTTTATTGCACGTATTTAGACTTTATATATTATACTGTCATGTCTGTCTAGTCGTAACATAAGCAATTTCCTCTGGGATCAGGAAAGTTTCCAGATTCTGATATGTTCACAATGCAGCACAGTATTTACCTTCTTTGAGGTTCGATTAGTTAAAACACACAACGGAATTTTATTACAATATGAGTACAATATGTACAATAGGGGTTGTATCTTCTAGTTGTTTATTCTATTGGACTGGTCTGAGCTGTGGTCCATGTCCAAAGTACACTGGCAGAAATAAACACAAACCCAATTTCACTGGTATGTAAACTGCACTTTACACTGCAAGCTGTGTAAAACCACACTAAAACGGAATTTCCTAAACCAGACCATGTAGATTTCGAGAAGCTCACCAGTCAGTAAACACGTGAGAGTATCTCATTTACTCCTAATGACCTTTTCTAACTTCTTGAAGGATTTTTAAAAACAAGATAGCATGAACGTTTTCAGTCCAGCAGCTATGTCTGGCTCTGAACAGCTCGGTTCTCTTTGCTATGCGATAATGACATGCTTGCTACTAGCAACACAATCCTTTGACTCATCAAAGTGTTGCAGACTGCATTTACATCAGGCAGTCTGTGGAACTTAGTGAACAATGTCTGAGTCTGAGACTATCTGAAATAGAACAAAAACCCTCCCACAACGCATTTCAAACACATCAACAAGCAACGTCCGCCACTACAGCCTTGTTGCTGACCAAATAATTTTTTTTGCTGGTGAACACGACAACAGTTTTTCCACCCTTTTTAGGGTTGCGAAGACAAGCCGACCGCTTTCTTGTATTATCAGTCGACGGGTAAAAATCAATAATTCCAAGCAATTCCTAGAATACAATAGCTTTCTGCAATGGTTCACACACTGCATTGCACTGCACGAAACCTATTTAAACAAGACTGAAAATACTTTCTTTGTACGAAACATGCAGTTTCTTTCAGGACTGACCCTTCACAAAATATGTTCTTGTAACACAATGTGGCGGCAATTTATCACAATCGCATTAAATATCATCGTTTTGCCCCACACTCTTCTAGACCCCGGTGGTTTATCTGCAGAAACGTTTTTTTCCCCTCGGCTTCTATTACGTGATATTTGAGTCAACCAGTTTCCTCTCCTTTTCTAAGTACAGGTTAATATGCTCTCCAAGGGTAATCAGTTATATGCTAGAGATGTGACAGAGAGAGATTAGAGTGTAAAAAAAAAAAAAAAAAAAGCTAGAGAGTTCCCTTAATGTTCCACTGGGGGGCATTAAATCTGACACCGAAAACATCTGGAGACTGCTCGCTTCATTGTCTTGCCTGAACAGAATGGAGGCGGCTTTGAAGGCCTCCTTTTGATTCCAAAAAAGAGGGCAGAGTTGATAAACTGGGACAACGTACCAGTGAAGCAACGTATTCATCACTGCTGAGCGTTTGGACTGAGTATGAAGCATGGAGACGAAGCCGGCCTTTCTTGTCTCGGCGGGCCGCGCGTGTTTGTATAGATCGGCAGTCTGCGCTGGCTCAATGCGAGATGAAAGCGTGGGAGAGAGGCACAAAGCACTGGCCTCCTCGTGTCCTCTGGCTCTTCATTTACATACACTTTGATTCTATGGAGTCTGATTTAGTCTGAGTGTGTGCGTAATTGTCCTGGAAGAAAAGAGCTGCCAGGGAATGAGCTTCTTTTAGCCATTGAAACACAAGCAGCACGGACCCGTTGCCAGCAGTGCAACAAATTGTAAATCGTCGTCATATGGCACAACAGCTCCTTATACTGAAGTTCCCCTGGTTTGTGTTGATGCTTGAGGTGTCAGACGTCATGCTGACCTTTGTTTGGTCAGTTATTGTCATTTTAAAAACATGTAATAATAATAATAACCACTAGAGGGGGTTGAAAAATGGTGTCACACCCAAATGTCCATAAAGAACAAAAATGCACACATTTCTTATGTCTTAGTTCTCAGAAACAAACAGAAAAACACAAACAGGGAGACCTTTCAGGACAGTCTCCGCCCAGAAGTGGGTGGGGAAAAGGGAAAAGAGGGAGAAATCCGTTGAAATGCAATTTTACTTATACATTCTGAGTTCGAAGAGTTAATCAGACCATGGGTGTGTATGTGTATGTGTGTGTAATTACATCCTAAGGGGTTTGTGCAGCGCTATCAAATGTAGGAGGCAAACGTTAACCCTAATGATGACACAATGCAGTAAAGGTGCCTCCCATCGTAGCAACTTAACACATCCCCAAGTTGAGTAGGATGCTATCTGATGCTCAGTACTCAGCCTCTTGGCTTGCGCTTTTTGAAGCCGTAGCATGTAAATGAAGAACAGTGGGAGCTGTGCCAGCACATTCTATGCACAAACCCACACAAAAGCTCTGGGGAAAAAAATTCTAACATCTAATATTTGAAGAAAGCGCCTTTAAGTAAGTGCCCTCTTTTCATAACTGTCAATGTTCCCAAAATATCCAGTCGAGTAGGGCTGTCACAATTAACTGATAACACTTACTTATTACAGTGAAAAAATAATTATACCAAAGATGAAAAATACCTAAGTGGTTGTAATTCATTACTATACTTGAGTGCTATTACAAACAGGGGAAAATCTGTTCTTGTACAAGAGAAAATACACACTATTCTGTTTTACTATTTACATTTTAATTTAGACCTTGTGATAAATCTTAAAGGCATTGTAATGATCAGTAACCATCCCATCACCTAACACAATATACTTTTAATGAGAGTTATACTTGAATATCCAATTCCGTATACCTGAATATATTAAAATGTTACACATTACTGGCTGCATGCATCCAGTAAGAGTTTTGAAACGAAGTTATATTTTGACTTTCAGAGTTTCTCTGTACTTCTTTTAGCTGTGATGTCTGTTCTTTTCTTGATTTTCTCCCCGATTTATTCATGCCCAACTCCACCCACTTGCAAACATTCATCCAATAACAATACCACCAATGCTGGGAGGTGAAGTGGGTGAAGTCACATGATGTGCAACTTCAACATCATCTTGAACAACAAGAAAATGTAAACATGAACTGTTATGTCAGAACTGAATTATGTTATGTTATGTTCATGTTGCTAGACATAATTTAGTTGCATGTTCTTGGACTCACAGACGGCTGTGGCATCACAAGCTGTGAGATATATATATATTTTAGGGCACAAAATTCGACTAGTTGACTAGTCGACTATAGAGGCACGAGTCAACGAGCCCTGAGAGAAGTCGACTAGTCGTGTTTATTATTTTTTCTTTCTCTGCCCTCGCTTGTGTACGTAATGCAGTCTCTGCCTCTGATTGGCTGATGCTGACACGCGTTCCTTGGTTTAACCAATTACTATAGTCCCTTCATAA
>JBBIGA010000083.1:2901294-2914418 GCA_037576975.1 Alestes dentex
TCCTACACCCAGTCCTCTCCATTCCACCCGCCATCTTTCTTCTTTTCTGCCCACCCGAGACCAAACTCCTGCTTTTTTTCAGGCGGCTGCCATAGGTTAATATTACATATTCACATCCATTGTTCAGGTAATGGCTGTGCAGGCCAAGGTCAGTCAATGAGCTTCACTCCTGTTGGCCCGCATAGAGCTCGGCCTGCTCAGAGAATGGTGGCGAGTGTAAATCTCCGGGCCAGCTCGCAGCTGCGAGACCTGTCGACCTGTAAATTCTCCCTGTCGCCCGGTCATTGAGCAGCGTTAGCTTCCCAGGCTGTCATGCTGTGCTCCTCTACTGAATCAGGCTCGGAGTAGAAGTTGCTCATTTGCATTTGATGCCGTGATCAGCTTCCTTCACACTGTTACATTTAACTGTAACATTGTTTTACTCCCAATTCTAACTCCACTAAATCTCAAAAACGACAAGTAACCCCAACTCAACTAGCAGCCATTCAATCTCTGTAAATAACGCCATTTTTACAGTGCCGTTGCTGCACAATGAACGTAAATTCAGAGCTTATTTAGTGTCACAAAAAAAAAAACAAGAAACAGTCACACCAGTTGTACAGTGGTTATAAAAAATAATCACCCCTTCCAAATATTCCCATTTATCACTCTGCAGCCTGAAATGAAGACAAAACATTTTTTCTCAGCTGTTTTTACTCAGTGCAACTTATAACAACCAAGCGAAAGAAATGATGGCAACAGTTCAGAAAAAAAAAAATCAAAATAAAAAAAATAAAAACCAGAATCAGTGAGGTCGATCAAAATTCACCCCCTGTGTTAGTACTTTGTGGAACCATTTTTTGCTTTATTTTCTGCCTTGAGTCTGTTGGGATACTTCTCTACTGACTTTGCACGTCTAAACTGTCCAATATTTGCCCTCTCTTCTTTACAGAACTGAAACTGGATGGTGACTGTTGGTGGACTGCAATCTTCAAGTCATTCCACAGATTTTCAATAAGGTTTTAAGTCTGGGCTCTGACTAGGTCTCACAAGGACATTCACCTTTTTGTTCTTCAGCCACCGTGTGGTCTGTTTTGCTGTGCGTTTAGGGTCATTGTCATGTTGGAAGAAGAATTTTCTTCCCATCGACTACCGGACAGTTCGATTGTGGTCTCATCTGACCATAACACCTTTTAACATTCGGCCTCTGAATCTTCAATGTGCGTTTTGGCAAAGATAAGATAAGATAAACTTTTATTAGTCCCACAAGTGGGAAATCTGCTTAGTACGGCAGAAAGTGGACAGTACAAAAGTTAAGAGCAGCAAAATTGAGAAAAACAATAGAATAGAATAAAATAAAAATAAACTAAAGTACAAAAAATAGAAATTCTCAATATACAGTCTAAAGAAGTACAGTATTCAAATTTAGTAATATAGTGTGTATAGCTGTATTATACAAATATACATATATGTATGTAAAAGTAAGCCGACTAAGTTGCACATTTTGTATAAAACACACAGTATTGCACATAAAGCTTAATCAAGACTAAATGTAGTCTTTCTTGCAGCCCTACCATTCAAGCAATATTTGTGGAGAATTTGTGATACTGTCGTCACTAGTCTCCTCCTCACTCTTCCGTCCAGTTATAGGGATGCCTAATGCAGGGAGGGTGTAAGTCAGGGGTGTCAAACTCCGGTCCCGGAGGGTCAGTGTCCAGCACAGTTTGATGGTTCTCCTCCTCAAACACATTCACTAAACCTGACAGTTAACTGGTGAGGTGAACCAGGTGTTTCTGAACAGGGAAATCACCAGAACATGATGGACCACGACCCCCCAGGACTGGAGCTCCATACCCCTGGTGTAAGTAGTACCAAACACTTTCCATGTCTTAAAACTGATAATGCCTTTCAGTTCTCCATCTCTTGACTTGACTAATACAGGAAACTTAATCCCTGAGATCTTTTGACAGTGCCTTGCCACCCATGGTTGTTTACTTTCAGTTGTACCTCTAAGCACTGGAATGCTCCAGGAATAATGTTAAACTAATCCAAACTATTACAGCTGATCACATTTGGAAGCCAGTTATCATGGTGTGCAATGAAGAAGGTGTTTAGTTAAAAGCATTTAAAAGTTCGAAAGTATTTTTTACGAGGGGGGGGGGTGATCCACTATCCATCTCAGTGATTCGCTTTTTAAAATGTTTTATATGTTTCTAAACTATCGCTATCACATCTTTCCCTTGTCACAAGTTGGACTGAGTAAATGCAGCTGGAAAATGTGTGGGGTTTTTTTATGTGTGTCTTCATTTTAGGCTGCAAAAGCATCAAAACATCAATATTTTGAAGGGAGTGATTCTTTTTTAACAACTGTAAGTTTTAACAACTTTCCTGACATGTGAGTATTTTTGTGACAACAGGGACAACATACTTCACTAGAAATCGACAGTACAGTCCAGCATAACTTGGCCTAACTGTGGACTTCTGAAAAACAGGCTGTCAGATACAGCACAGAGGGAACAGCGAGGATGCAAATTTCAAGGACACCGTGTCCTTTGTGTCACCAAGGCATAAACAATAGGTGGTCAGCGGCATCATTCTAAGAAGCTGTTTTATAAATAGAGGCTGGGAAAACGGAACATGTTCAGGGTGCTCTAACATGGTTATAAATAGGTACAGTCCTAGACAATGTCATATTTATCAGTGCAAATGCAGGAACGTTCCCCAGCGGCGAAGCACAACACGTTTAAACAAAAGGACATGCTGTTACCTAACTTCTCAGCAATCCATTATATATTGGTCACATACATCATACTTTAAAATGACATTGTGAAACTGTTCTCCAGGGCTAGTTATATTTGTGATACTGTTCTTCAGGGTTAGTTATAGTTTTTGTGGTATATTGGATAGATAACAAACATAATATCATGATATTACACCTACAAAATAGCAGTGTCCTTGTTCTTAACTACTATGCCTGTGTATTGTTTTGATACAATAGTTTAAAATCTTAATAAGTAAAAAAAATTCAATACATAGGAAGATTCCTTTCTGGAAAAATCCCATCTGTCTGGTTAATGTTGACAAGATTTACTTCTGTGGCCTTTTTAAGAGAAGAAACTGAACAAAAGTGATCCCATCAAGACAAGCGGTTAGGAATTCCAATACTGTGATGGGTCATATTCGGAAAAAAGCGTAATGATACATTTTCTCAGTATTGCCCGCCCTAGTTTAACGCAATTTATGAGAAAAGAACCTGACACTAGCTTATGCTGCTGTCATATATTTTCATGCTGATCACAGTTCATGGTACTTTTGTCTGGATAAGTAAGGGTGGCCAATATGACTTTTTGATTTGTTAGTGTTACCAAATACATTTGATCATGTTACACTTTCAGTGTAAAGTAGTATCATATTTGGCACACGCATGATTTATAACATTTTAAAAAGAAAGAAATTTAGATCAAGTGTAGAGAGCCTATAAACAGCATGGAGGCAGCTGGTGGTTAGGGAGTTGCCCCTGTGATCAGGAGGTCGTGGGTTTGAATCCCAGGACTGCCAGTGGCACCATTGAGGTTCCCTTAAGTAAGGTACCGCCCCCCACACACTGCTCCCCGGGCGCTGCGTCGCTGGCTGCCCACTGCTTCACTTGGTGAATGGGTTCAATACAGAGAAAGAATTTCACACTGTGTGCTGTGGTGTGGTGTGTTCACACCTGACTATAAGGGCCACTTTTTGTTAACTTCACCAATAAACCAATAGACGTTATACCCTTATGCCTTTGGTAACATTGGAATTCACAACACCTACATTAGCCTTTCATGATAACAGACGTAGAGGTTCATAATGGCCTAGTCCAAGGAGAATTGTCACAACATGTGAAATGTGAGGTGAAATGAAGTCAGAAATGGACCTTTACGACTGCTGATGCGTCTTGGAGTAAGTGGGGGCCAAACCTGACTTTGCTCCTGGCCAGGCAGTGGAAAGCAGGCCAATTGCTCCACCAGCCACTAGCAGTGGCCATATTTCACTCTGCTCTTCCAGACCGCCTGAAGCAGCGTGCTTGCACACACACACACGCGCGCCATGAACCACAGGTAGTCCATTAAAGTATACTGTAATAGAACGCGGTGCGCTGAAATACAGCGTGTTAACACACTGCAGAGCTCTGCTTTAAATCTGGAAACCGCCTACAGACAATGCTGAAGCTAATGACCAGCAGTCTGGGTTTGCATTAGGTTCATTTCTGAATATGACACCTGAAGCTGAAACTGAATCAGAGCAGCTTGCCCAGCTGTGTCGGACCTCATGATGAGCCGTAATGAGGCTGAATGGGGACTAATGATAGAGGGTTTCAGAGCGCCTCGTCGCGCTTTTCTGCCTTCGCAGACGGCCGCTAGCCTTCCAAGGGCAGCTGGCCACTTTAGCGCGCGGTGTGGGAGTCGGGCTCTCACGACAACTGACCTTGGGCCACCTTGTCTACACAAAGAGAGCCTGAAGGAAACGGTGTGCGTCAGGGAGGGAGGGAGGGTGTAGAAAAGCCTGGATTATCATCATTACGCCTGTCAATAACTACCATAACATCAGTGATCAAATGTTTTTTTTTTTTCTCTAATAGGTCAAACCGCGTAGCCTATCAAAGATTGCGAACAAGCTTAACTGGTGAATACGTCTGCATGTGACAGCTGAAGTCAAAACCGGGTGTTTGCTCTGCATTCGTGGAATGTATGGACTGGGAAGTACACGGTAAGTTTACGTCGTGAATTTTTTTCGATTAGGGATATCTGAAATTCCACAATATGAATGGTATATTCATTGTTATGCAAAATGTCAATGAATCTCTTGCGCTTTCTTGAGAAGGTAAGTTTGCATTTTTTTTTTTTTATCATGACTACACTCATGAACTTTTTCCTCATTTCGTGTCTATGGTTTGAGTTGAATGTGAATTAAGGAGAGCCGGACTACAGTGTGACTTTCGGCCTTTAGGTGGTCATCAAAAGGAGAACGACAAAGGAGACCAGTGGGTGTGTGTTTGAGACACATGTCAGGGAGCAAACACACATACACACACACACACATATATACACACACAAACACACACACACACACAGCTGCCAGGGAGCGGCTGTGTCATTCCACACGGCCAACAAGTGCTCCACTGTAAACAGCGGTGTCAGAACAGCCATATACAGTTACCATTCTCCCTCTCAGGCTCAGCAAGAAGGCCTTCCACTCCATACAAATTGGCAGAAGAGCCTGGACTACTTTGTTCCGCGTGTAAATGAGTCTCGAATGCCAGCTCAAGCTGCGAGGCTAAAAGAACGGCAAAGTATGAAAATCATTTTCATAACAGTCGCACTCTGAGCCTCATCCCTCTGTAGCTCTCCAGGCTGCAGTTGTTATTCTGGGTTGGCCCTCGCCACCTTGGATTTATAGTTGAACAAACCTGGTAAATTCAATGTTTTGTTGATTTTCTAAATGACTGGAATAAAGGAATTTGAACCCACAACCTTCTGATCACAGAAAAAAAAAAATCTAGGCAGATAAACACTTACTGCGCATTTCAGTTTGTGTTCTCTATAGTCATTTCATTTAGAAAACCAACAAAACATCAAAAATATGACCAAGGGATTGCCTTTGGTGTAGAAAATACACACACAAGTGCATGGAAAAACAACACAAAGTCATCGTCCGACTGTCCCAGTTTGCTTATACTTGACACTTTGTTGTTATGAACGTTACGAAAAGACTTGACCTTTGGTAGGATAAGCCTTATGTAGCTTTACAATTATGGGCTTTTAAGTTAAGTGATACAGATCATTCTCCTATTTCATGACACCTGTAACTTGTCATAATTTGTCTTATGAAGTAGGTCCACTTTTCTCGCCATGTCACCCTGTCTGGAAATGCTTCTAAAATATCCACACATGCATTTCACTGCTCAGAAAACCGTTAATCTGGCAGATCGAATGACGTGGACAAGATCGGCACTATCGGCTGCCCTGTCACATGCTGTAACACGGTGGTTCCCATCAATTATTTAAAGGGCATAAATCGATCTCACGGCTGTTGGGCCCTCTCGTTACGAGTCAATATTCTCTTACGCCCCAGCCGTCTCTCCCCAACAGCTGGGGGGAAGCTTCCCTCGCATGAGAAAAAGAGTCGGTGACCTAGCAACTGGTCTAGTGCTGTACACAGCGCTGGCTACTCTTATTTCATTCCCCAGTGTTATAAACACTAGGGAATGTAACGGGAGTATGTAGGACGGTGTACATGGCTAATCGTTTCTCAGTCCCCGCCGGTACTGGCTGGGTGAAATGAGAAGCGGATGTGTCCACTGGACGAATTTAAGCGGTCAGGGATCGTTCAAAGGACAGCCACACTTGGTCACAGTTGGCAAAGCTGATCCCGGTCCCTCAGTATTAAATAAAGCCCCTGAAGACAGGTAGACAGAGTGATAAATCAATGGTACAACTTTCTCAAGAGTGTCTAAAGAGACTAGAGTCACCACCAACGGAAATGTACTACTAGTCCATTAGCAGAAATATCTACTATTCCACTAACGGAAACATCTATTAATAAACTAAAGGAAATATCTACTGTTGGACTAACAGAAATATGTAACATTCTACTCACAGAAATATACACTATTGTACTTACCTGCATTTCTATTAACAGAAATATCTAAAATTCTATTCTGAAAATATCTACTGTTCTACTAACAAAAATCTCTACTATTCTACTAGTAAACAATTCTATATTCTACTAACAAATTTTCTACAGTTCTTCATGTGAAAATATCTATTACTCATTTAACCGGGAATATCTACTATACTACTAACAAAAATATGTACTATTGTACTCATGGAAATGTCTACTATTCTACATATGAAAGTATCCATTACTCATTAAAGAGAAAATGCCTAGTATTCTACTAAAAGAATATATTTACTATTCTATTAACAGAAATCTACAAACGAAAACAACTACTACTGGACTTACAGAAAGATCTACTATTCAGCTACTATCAATCTCTAATATTCTACTTACAAAATTATCTACTCTACTAAAAAAATCTATCACCTATTCTGTTAACAGAAATATCTACTTTTCTACTAACAGAAATATCAAATATCATACCTACGGAAATATTTTACAAACTGAAAATATCTGTTTATTCTTCCTGAAAAATCTGCTACTGTAATCCTACCATATTCAAAATGTGCTTGTTTCATGAAAAAAAAATGAATATAAAATTGCATACTTTTGTTATTGCCAGTGATGAATATGGCTTTTAACTCTAAAGTCGTGTTAGCAGTATTCAGTCATTACCTATGGAAGGAAGCAGTGATTTAGCAACAGGAAATTTTTTAAAACTTTATGTAGAAATATGTGACAAATAAAGGACTGGCTCAAGCAGACCAGTCTTAGGTTCAGTGTCTTAGCTTTTTTTGTTTCTATTGCATTCCACTATCATGCCCAAGCAAATCAAACGTAAAACAGAAGTGAAATATATACATTTATAAACTGATATACATATTTTGTACATTTTCTTGTCAGTAGCAAACATATTCATGCTACAACAAGAGCTGCCTAGAGCACAGTCACAAGAGGCAAACTTGTTGCGTGCTACTGCAAAATTACTGAAAAAAGTGTTAAACATACTAATAGTTACTAAGCTCTGTTTGTAACTCTGAGGGAGCGACCCAACCTTCAGCTCTGTACTGTTCAGAACTTTGATGTTTTAATATCAAAGCGTGTTAAAAAACATCCTTTTCGCCTCGAGTCATTTACTTCCTTCATTCTTTCTTTGAGGGTTCCATTTTTTATCCATCAATCAAAAAAAAAAAAAAACGCATCTAAATTCAGTACGGTCTCAACATGTGTCTCTGTGGAGATCTCAATCACTTGGCATTTCCGTATGCTCCACTTCTAATGTGGTTTACTTTTTTTTTTAAAGCATTTTCCTTCAAAACATCCCACTGTTGCTTGGCAATGATGCTTGGCTTCTCAAAGAAAAGAAGTCATCACTGTCCAAAATATATCTATTTAAGGGGAGTTTATAATAAACCAACAAACGGTTATCAAGAGTTTTGACATGATTAAATGCTACCACAGAATTACAGTTGTTTATGAGAAGACACAGTTTTGTCAGTTTTCATGTTAGGAGGTCAAATGCACAATTTTTAGTAAACTTTAAGCAAATCTGCACGTACAAAAAGAGTCATAGAGCTCCCAGCAAGACCTTTATCGGGACCCTTCATAGGGAGTGCTCCTAAATTTTGTGTTTCCTTCTTTGGCTTCGCTACAAGGACACATCATGAAGTAATGGCAAAAATCCTACACGTTCCCAAAAGGTTAAAACTAGAATGTAAGGCCACGGCAGAGGGTTCTGTCTCCATAGAAAAGGCCACGTCCATGTCAGACAGCAGGCATGTCTTTGTCTCCATCTTAACAAGACCAGGTCAAGCCACTGACCTTAGACATCTCAATCAGTTGCTATTACAAAATGGTAAATCGTACAATTATCTTACTGTTATGTGTTTGTGATGAGATACTTGGGTTCTTGAGGACTATGGAGCTGATTTCAACACTTAACCCCAACCTTTTAAACTACTCTTTTCTTTAAATGGCCTATTTTAAATGGTAGAAAAAAAGATATCGAAAGGAGAGAAAAGAAACTAATACACATATACCACGGTGTACATGATCTGAATATGGTTCATTTGTGTTATATAAATGACACAGACTGAACCCAACAGCCACAACAGCAGCTTCCGACCCTTTTCATGTATCGGCAGACAACACATTAGAGAATAATATAATTTCACACATTATATATATACATATATACATTTCCTATTATTTTTACCGAATATCTTTGAGCTTTATTTTCTGTACTGTGCTTTTTTTTTTATTACCACAGATTTGGTCTACTTTTATCAAGCCTTTGCTTTGTAGTCCTAGATGCATTTCCGCAAGAAAACCGATTGAATGATTGCTAGAACTATACACCCAAACACTTGTTTTACGGCAAAAAATGTTTGTGTTAAAAAGCAAATTTTGCTTATAGTGTGGAATCGAACCTGCATCTCTTCTGACTTACTTCACTAAGTGGGTTCACTTGCTGTCTATTACCAAGCCACTTACGGCTGAGGACGGCTGAAAACAGGTGGAGCGAACTGCTCTTACCTGAAAATAGGTGGAGAAGCGCACACAGTCACGTTCACAGCCTAATTCATTTGAATTAAACCACAACAAACAGTAACACATGTCTTTTCCATATAACTGACCTGAGCTGTAGTTTCTTGAAGTCAGTCTAGGAGTCTGCTACGTCGTTTGCTCCATAAGACGTCAGAGACTCTCTCTCCACTACACACTTTTGAGGCGACTCTTCTCCGACCACAAAGATCGAATTTTCAAACGATCAATACTCGGCCCCTGATCAACCGATCAAAAATCTGAATACACGTGAACTAAAATGGACGTTTTGGCATGTAACTACGCCATTATTTCAAAAACTGTAGGAGAGGAGGCAGCAAATTCCAAACATAAAAAACACCAATAATACTAATAGAAATAAAACTTAGGGGAAAAAAAGTATGATTGCTTCCACACACTAACACTAATGATAAATGTATGTGTCTCCGTGACACCGCAACAACCATAACAAACACGTTTAGATGGTTACAATGCAAACAGCTGTAGACGTCAGCACCTTGACCATATACATAACAGGCCAACACGTTCGCTTTAAACTCAGCAAGGTTTTCAAAAAGGTCACAGCCAGAATGATCACTAACAGGCTGTCTTTCACGCCAGGCTACAGTCTCGAGACTCATTATGTCACCTGAAATGGCAAAAAGGACAAGATGTCATCCATCTCCTGCCTGCCATGGATTAAGCGCTACAGTACTGGCAGTCATCATGGGCTCTACATGCAGCATGTGGCTCTCCTTCTGTACTGTTCAATCTTCATTACCATTCTGACTGCACTATAATTAGCCCCTGGATCACTAATTACACACGCAACTCCAATTAGTAAGTCCATTATGGCCCTAATGCACTATGTAACGCATTTGCAGATATTAGAAAAATACAGTAGCAAAGCATAAGGAGAACATTTACAACTTCATTGTTTCTCCCACCAGGCCATTCAGAGCTCGTCTGGAAATCCTGCTCCAGTTTAATGGCTAAAATAAAACATATGGGTCTCCAGTATATCATTCATTGGCCTGTTTGAGAATCAGCTGTGAGGCACCGTGTATTTACTGAGCATATTGGGAACCTAAGGCCCATTCAACTGTGCCACTGTACATGCCATAAATGGAACAAGCCCTGCTGTGTGTGTGTGTGTGTGTGTGTTTTTGTGTGTGCGCTACGGCTACATATTATGTAAGCCTTCACCGATAAACACATTTTATATGCCTCTGCCTGAAACACACATTTTGCATTCAGGAGGGCTAGTCTCGCATTATTTACATCTGTTTAGGAGCACAGCGTCGGTGAACAATTTATATGTGCTACGAACATCTTGAAATTTTTGCTCTGATGTTTTCTAAGCGGGCCTCGACTTAAAGATGAATTCAGTCGATCTGACACTAATTTATACTGAATGGTTGTAGGTTGCACGGTGCAATAGGATTTCATTCAACAAAAGTAGGCAACGTGGGAGAATCCTTTAGGGCTCAAACCTCATCCATCAGACGTGCAACATCACTGGGCGCTCCGGTGTAAACGGTGCCACGTTTCATTTCAAAGAGCAATCCGAGAAATAAATCAAATCTGAGCTTCTTTTTTTGTTTTTCGTGGAAATAAAACTGGCCGCGCAGATCTAAAATCGAGACGGATTATGGACCAGTTTCCCCCTGACCTGACCGTGCTCTGCCCACACATGTTTGCCTTCATAGTGAATTTAATAGGTAGGCAAGCGTTACATTAAAAAAAAAACAAAAAAAAACAGGTAAGGTAACATGAAACTTTACCTCACAACTCAACATCTGCAATGCCATGACAAGGTTGAGTTTCAAATTTAATAGAATTGTTCAGTCCATAATGCTAACATTGCCAAAAATAATTTAAAACCAGTTGTCACTAATTAGCATTACTTAAAGAACTGTGTGATAACTGGTGATGACTGTCGCTTTTCAAGGAACTGTGCCAAACAGCGAACAAATGTTTTTTCAGTTACAAATGAAGATACAAACTAACACCTGGGAAGTCGATGAAGTACAAGCACGACTGTCTGTTTGGGTTGAAGATACATTTCAGTGGGAGTTTTCTCTAACACTAACAAATTGATCTTCAACTCTGTGAGAAACGTGAAGGTGTTCCAGGACATCACTAGCAAGTTAGTTGGGTTCGGTTTTCACCACACGGATGAAGAATGCGAAGAAAAAAAAACTCAAACAAGAGTATAAATAATAAAAGACCACAATAACAAAAGCTGCCCTGACAGAAAAAAACTTTCAGCCGGTTCGATTCCATGGACGCGGTTTTGGGACGATCGGCCATAAACTGTGTCAGAAACTCTGTTGCGGGAATGAGATACACTGAAAAAAAATCAAAGAACAGAACGGTTTCAGTGCCTTTCGCTTGCATTCATTTTTGGCAACATGTATGGTTGAACAATTCCTATAAAAACTGCTTGAGTATGTTGTCATAGCAAATCAAAACTAGACAGGTTACTTGGAAACTACAGCAAAGAATGTCACCATGATAACATCAAAATCTATCTGTCATCGGGATCTTTCACACACACAGACACACATTCAAGTCTTTTAGAGTAAAGAGACATGTTTTGTGGATTTTCTGAGGGAAAATACAGACAAAGCTTTGAAATCAGTTGCCTTATCATTTTAAGCAGGCTAGATTTTTTTCTGGGTACTATTTCTAATTAGCGAGAAAGAGATTTTCTGCCTGTATACATCTCATATTTGCCCACCATCCCAACAGCAGCTATGAAAGAACGCATTTACGGATTAAGCAAGAACAGGGCAATTACATCAACGAGACGTGGCCGATGCTAGATCAGCATATGGGAACTGCTCTGCCTCTTTATTCCTCGTAACACAGATCATTTGGGTGAAGATTAAAGCTTGTACATCATAGTCGGTACTGAGGAACCCCCCTCCGACGTGAAAAAGAAGCAGCTCTGAGTGCATTTTCCTGCTTTTGTCCATCAATCCTACAAGTTTTCGCAGCTAACCCAGCAGTACATGCCACTGTAAGCATGTGCGTGTGTGCCCAGCGGTACACACACACACACACACACACATATACACACATACACACACACACAACTATGTGCCAGGCAACAAGGCACTCTACACAGCGAGAGGCTGGCAGTACATGAAACAAGCACACAGTTGTACTGTTCTGGCTCATGGACGAGCGAGCTGCCATAACCGAGTGTGGGCTGTTCGAATTTTTTCCTTCCTTTTATCTTTCTCCTCTTCTAATAGAATGACAGGGTAGTAAACATTCTGTTTACGGTGGGTGTTCTCGCACACTTTTGGGGCCTTTCATTCAGTCAGGGCTGTGGAAGGGAGCACACACTCTACACACACACACACACACACACACACACACACACACACACACCTGTGGTGTCAGCCGCCGTGTAACGCTACACACTAATTACAGAGGTGGATGTGTGCGAAAACTGCCAGTTGGCAGTTAGTGACAAATCTCCAGTCCCTCCGCATTACTGCCATGGAATTCGCATCCAGATGACTTTATTGGCCACACACTTGGAGGAATCTGTCTTGGCAAAACTGGAGCTTACGCACAATACAGAATACAAATAAAAGTATGAATAAGTACAGAGTACAGTACACAGTATTCCGTTCACATTCACACACACACACATGCAATTCACGCAGTAATGTAGTGATTTTACTGTAGTGCCATGCACGAATCTGCGAAATTCCATGAGCAGCACATCTGATTTCTTTTTTTCATGAAGTACTGGTCGAGCCAAACCAGACATTTTATAGAAACTACACTAGTAACACCTTCACGAGAGGTCTGGAAATGGTTAAGTGAACAAACTGACACACAAAAAAATCACCCTCGACAGTATTCATGTATTTATTCTAATGTTATTCTGTTTTATATCTAAAGAAAATACTGATGGGCCAGCTTTC
>JBBIGA010000083.1:2936539-2968438 GCA_037576975.1 Alestes dentex
AGGTTTGTGTGTAAACGAGAAAGTTTATGTACACCAGCTTTAGTTTAGTGCTGCAACAAAATGAAAACACAGCATATGCATTTCTCCAATAAGATGCTGAGCGTGGTTGCTATAAAACCGGTGTTTGGAGACTTTAAAACAGAGGTTTTGTGGGCAAAAAAGGTCTTCTGTGAAATCTATTCGCAGCGTGAAATTGAACCAGCACCTGTTCTGATTCTTTTCATTCAGTGCATGGCGTCTTATTGCTGAACCACCGAGGGGGCACTAACTCACTGGCTCTTACCGAGCCATTTATGGTTAAGGAAGCCTGAAAGCGTGGCTGCTTTCATGGTCTGATCATTTTTAATTAAACCACAACAAAGAGTGATACACGTTTTTTGTTAATGATTTGAGCATTAGTGCCTTAAAGTCTGTTTGTGGGTCTGCTGTGTGTTTAGCTCCACAAGATTGACTCGTTCCCCAGCACACATTTTAAGGCGACTCGACCATCTGCTCTCCCCATGCATTACAGGGCTCTAAAATCGATTTTTTAAACGATCAATACCTGGCCCCTGATCAACCAATCAGTACACGCGCACTGCACCGGATATTGACGGACGTTTTGACGTTGGAACCACGCCAATATGTCTAAAACTGTAGGAGCAGAAGAGACACCAAATTCCAGCTATAAAAAAATTAATAATAATAATAATAATATCAACAATAACAATAATACTTAAAAAGAATAGGTTCTCTCTCTCTTTGACTAATTGTTCTAAACTGAGAGCCTCGCTCTACTGTTTTTATTGAACGTAGTTTATGCTCCAGTGTACTGTCTTTGTTTCCAAATTCTTCTCACTGATTTTGCAATAGAGTCTTCTTTGCTTTCACTTGACTTGCAAATTTCAAACTGGAATATAAAGAGAAACACATGCATCATATCACATCTAGAGTGGCTATTCATACACACATACCCATTCATCTTTACTGCAAACACACACAAAAAAAAAAGTACAGAACATGCATGGTTGGTTTTCCAACTAGGTATGTCAAGCTCTTCTCCTCAAGATTTATGTCTTGATGAAAAAAGTTACAACATTAAAAAAAAAAAAAAGAGTGTTGTGGGGGTCTCTGTTTGCTGCATGTGTCTCCAGGCTGTTGATATGTTGAATGGCAGGCCTTCAAAGCTCCATGGAACCAGATCCAGCTAAGTAACAGAGATGTCTTGAGTGCCGTCCTACGCATGCCAAAGAGGTTACACCAGGAAACACTTTTCGTGAGTTTCCACTTGCTCAGCACTTGAAAACTACAGATGTTTCTAACGGCGGGGCTCGAGATCATACCTTCTATGACAAAGTCTATTTGAAGACGGACAAAGTCATAATACGCTAGGCTGGGCAACGTATAGGCGTTTTCTTTGCACAAACACCAGAAACTGCTCCGAAAAAACCTGGCAGCCGTTTGCTTAGTGGTCAAATCCCCGTCGCCTTTTAATAGACCATGACATGCTCAGAAACAATATAGCAGCCCGTGGTGCACATCATAGGTTCCAATCACGGACGGTCATAACACCGTCCGATTTTTGCTCCACCTGACTCGGACCTGACTCGGATTTGCATCAGAAGTGAATATAAATAAAGATGAATTACACAGAGCCCTTGAGGCTTCAGACTGTTCATCCTTACTCCAGAGGACAAGACAGCACTGAAAATAGGATGATCCACCCTCGAACGCACAAACAAAGAACTCCCTATAGGCCACAGATATCAAATACTGACTTTAAAAGGCCAGAAGCTGAATGACTGAAATCGAACGCGGCTCATTTTTTGAACCGTGCAATTCGATACAAAGACTCAGGAGCATGACATCTTACATCAAGTCCAGGTGTTCCCACGGGTCCAGGCTCTCCAGCAGCTCCCTTGTCACCCTAGAAAAGAGATGGAATAACATTAGGTTTAAGCGAGCTGCTGTATTATTCATTAAAGTGCCTCATATGAGTTGTATCAGTTCGTCACAAAGCAAGGTCGTTTTAAACCTCAGTCTTCCCCACTGAAGCATCATCTATAAGCAACTCATGTAAAGAACAAGGTCCCACTCTTAAGCTACAACAGCAGCTAAGTCTAAACAATGCCAAAGTAACACCTGCTGCTTAACAGTATTCATCAGATACTGTTATCAGAAAAGAAAGGATGATGGAATAGCCTTGGAACTGTTTCAGCTGGTAGCGTAGCCAGACATGATACCAAGCAGGTAGCACAGCTAAGTGGCTAGGCAAGTTTTTGCTGTGTAGCGAAACTTTTTAAGGCGTTTTTGTTGATGTTTCCCTGGTGGAGTCAGGCTGGTCTGCTAATACATGCCAGTGTTTTTAAAAACACGCCACGCTGAAAAGTGAAAAACTGCAGGTGCGAAATCTTGTGCACCAAACAAAAACAAAAACTGTGCAACAGATGGGGCTTGGAGACGATCCCAAAAAAGAATCGATTATTTTATTCCAGGCTTTCGGGAAGCGAGAGTCAACTCCAAAGCTTTGGACTTTCCACACAGTGACTACAAGACAGTCTGTATGAACTGTCCTTCACAACACATCAATAAAGATATTTTACTTTGAACAAAGTGAAAAAACAAAGCTAAACGTAAAACGTGTTCACTACAAATTTTCCAAGAAACACTGAGGAAAAAGGTACCCGCAAGACAAAGGAAAATAACAAAAACAATTTAACCAGCTTCCATTGGTCAGTTAAGTTAACTTAGACAGTGATAGGTCTCTATACGGCCTGGCTAATGTCAAATAGGTGATATAATTCAACTGACAGATTTTGGCACTTAATATGTAATTCATACCATCAGCCATAAGTGTATTATGCACTTAGTGTTGTACTCTTTGTATCTGCAAGATGTCCTTTGCTATGTCCTGGTTTTTGGAATTGAGATTGTTGTTTGTATTCAGTTACTGGGAATCCCCTCCACTGAATCTGAACATTTCTGGAATTTCTTGAACAGATTGAGCAAGGAGTATGGCAGGGAACAAATGGTGCTTTTCCGTTGGCAAAAGGAACTGCAAACAAATGTTTTTCCACTACAAATAAAGGGACCCGTACCCGTGCTGTCACCTCCCAGATCAACGGGAGGACTGAAAGTGGCCCGTTGAGCTGACTGTATTGCTGCTTTCTGATTGGTCAAATGCCATCACATCATGGAAAGAGGTCACTGTGTTTTACAGTGACGCAAAAAAAAAAATGGAGATACAAACTAATAATTGGTAAACTGAATAAGCACTACTATCTGTTTGGACTGAAGATCAATTTCAGTAGGAGTTTCTATGATGCTAACAAATGTATCTTTAACGTTGTGAGAAATGTGAAGGTGTTCCGGGACCTCACTAACAAGTTAGCTGGGTCAGGTTTTCATCACACGGCTTAAGTACGACTATAAATAATAAAAGAACATCAATTTCAAAAACTTTCCGCTGGTTCGACTCCATGGACGCGGTTTTGGCAACCAGCCATAAACTGTGAGGAGAAAATTGAGCTGCTGATGTGTCAGAAACACCGTTACTGGACTGAGATACACGGGAAAACCAGAGAGTGCTGCAAGTTCAGTAACATCGCAGTATGGTTTAGGTACAGCACGGTTCCTGTATACCTCCACTGCAAAAACTCCTGATCTAACCAAGACTCGCAATCTTATTTCTAGCCTAAAAGTCTTCTTGATCTTGTTTTGAGAATAATATACGTAAGAGCAGATGTTTTGCTCTTATAGAGTGTATTAAGATTGTTTTAAGATATTTTTTCCTAGAAACAAGTTTGTTTTTTTTAAGATATTTTTTCTAGAAACAAGTGACTAGAAACAAGTTAAAATTATCTGACAGTGCAGTAAGATATTTACACTTGGTAAGATTTCTTGAAATAGGAAAAAAATATCTTAAAACAATCTTAATATACTAAATAAGAGCAAAAAAATCTGCTCTTATATAGTGTATTATTCTCAAAACAAGATCAAGAAGACCTTTAGGCTAGAAATAAAACTGCAAGTCTTGGTTAGATCAGGAGTTTTTGCAGTGTATGGAAAAGTGTCTACACTTACATTTACGTTTACGGCATTTAGCAGACGCTCTTATCCAGAGCGACGTACATCAGTGCTTGCTCTACCAAACCTCGTCTGTGAGATCTACCTTCCTGAGAAGTCTAATTCCAGCCACGATCTACAACAGCAGCTCTGGCTAATGGTCTTCTTTAGAAATCCACGGAAGCATTAAGTAAGAGGGAGGGGGCAGCATGTTTGAAGTAGGTTGGAGCCAAACACAGAAGGAAAGTAGATCTCCAAGAGGAGTGTTGGTGACACACAGATTTAGTGTGGGAATCCACTGGACACGTCCATGCAAGACAGCTCAACTAATTTAGACTTTCTCTCATGCAGGTTCAGACCTCTGTGACAGTAAACAGATTTGATTTATTCCAACACTTCTCGTCAGCATTTAAGACACTGGTGATTTACACTTGGCTGGAAGTTCTCCCCACAATCCTCTCAAAGCATCGTGGGGTGTAGGAATGAGGCGGACCCACTTTACAGGTTTCGCAGGTGGCTTCATTTATGAAAACAAGCATAAAAACAAAACTCTCCACACAAGTACGACAAGCACAATGGGAAGGCGCACGCGATACTGTTAGTAAGAGGCTCTGTAATTTGCACGCAGCAAAGGGTTCTATTAAGGACCTTATTGAAACATCTCAAAAGACCAGACCATAAATACTCTACAGTGGGTAAATTGAAACCTGACTGCATAATTGCAATTAACTCAGCTAATTATTCTCGTGCACGGATGATATCTTATGGCAGCTTACAGCAGTTAAACTCTAGTTTTTTGGGGCTTTTTTTTTTTTTCCCAAAGCTTTCTGCCTTTTAAGTGCTGACGATTACATTTGATACTCACAAGGGTTCTTTTCATTTGAACCGAATCAAACCAAAAAATGTGGGAAGAAAATGGACTGGCTCAGTACATTAAAGTCGGTCTAACGATAATTATCTGACTCCAAATAAATTCACAGAAGTAGGCCCTTTTTTCCCACAAAGAGGGGCCGAAACAAAGGGTCTTGGCTTTTCACTATCTGCAGTGCATCTGTCAATCATCTTCATGAAACAGCTATTCATTAGTTTCGATGTGAACGTCCCTTTCCCACTGGCAATGTCAAAGTATCCTTTGTGTTTCATATCTGATTATTACATCCCCACATTTTTGAACCATTACGACTATAACACTGATGTCACGTCGTGTGTCATCGTACCAAACATGACGGCTTCAGCCAAAATACCCCATCAAACCGTGTAAGAGAGTTGGCTCTGAAGCACAATCATTCAGCCAAAAACGAAAGGAGGTCAAGCTGGGCTCGCTTCAGTGTTGCTTCCAATGAGTTCCAATATGCGTGACGGGTTCGCAGGAAAAAAAAATGGGCCTGCGTGCTCAAAAAAATGTGGAATTAAGGATTATTTGAGCAGAAATATTTGGGTAAATAAGAGAAATAAAAAAAGGAAATAGCCTGTATCTTGGAAAACCACATTTCCTGTCCTTTTCCAAAATATAAGTTCACTGTGGGACCTAAACTCCATTTCAAGATGTCACTTTAGCTGTTTAGCCGATGTTATAAGGAGTGTTTCGGTCTGGACTGCTTTTTGAATGTGGCACAATGCAGAGAAGACAATCAGAACAGAGCTAATCTACATATATCAGTCTTACATAGTTACAAAAGCAGCCTGTTTAGCTAATGAGAAGTTGAATAAAATGTAAAAAAATGCGATTTTTTTTTTGCTGCATAAATCCACAAATGTCATACATGGACCACAGGAGAAAAAAGAGAAGAAACACATAGGACAGTATTTTGGATTGTGTATATGTTCTTCGGTCATTTAAAGGGCCCATATCATGACAAAAAGGTTTAAAAATATACCAACTACGCAGCTCAAATTTAAAAATTAAGCTGCAAAAACAGCCTGTTTTGAATTCTTGTTTCTGTGATGTCACCTACAGCCAATATCAACTTATATCTGCTCATTTACAATGAAGATATGGGAGTTTCTGTGGCTGAACAGCGTTTTGGATAATGCACAAAACAGGACAGTAAATCAGAATGGAGCTCAGGACACAGTGACAGAACAGCCTGTTTAAATCAAACGGGTAAAAAGATGCTCGAGGGAATTCTAGACTGTAAGGATTCTAGAAATCTTCCTAGTATCACATGTTGGTTCTTTATACTTCTTACTCCAAGCATTCTCTAAAGAAATGCTCTTTAGGATACTGTGAAGGGTTCTGTGACATCCTTATGGCATCTTATGGCACTTTCTCTTCTGTAATGTACGTAATATGTAGGATCCGTACTGTACCAAAACCACACTGTGATGTCGTCCCAAAACCGCGTCCATGGAGTCGAACCCGCGGAAAGTTTTTTTTCTGTCAGAACTGCTATTGTTATTGCGATCTTCTGTTATTTACAGTCTTGTTTGAGTTATTCATTTTTTTCTCAGCATTCTTTCACTGTGTGATGAATGTCTAACCCAACTAACTTGCTAGTGATGTCCGGGTTCACCTTCGCTTTTCTCACAGTGTTAAAGATACATTTGTTAGTGTCATAGAAAACTCCTACTGAAATGTATCTATTTAATTTATTGTTATTTGTCGACTTCCCAGTTTTTAGTTTTGCTTCATTGTTGCTGTTTTGGTTTTTTTTTTACTCGGCACTGCCGTCGATGAAGGCCATGACAGCTCGGGTACGGGTCGCTTTATTTGTAATGAAAAAATATTTGTCCATGGTACAGCACGGTTCCTTGTGCCAGAAGAAAGGCACCACTAGAGTGTATCCATCAGATTTCTTGGAGTAGAAGTGCTGAGGTGCTGTGTGGCAGCTGGTGGCCTGGTGGTTAGGGAGCTGGCACTATGACCAGAAGGTTGTGGGTTCAGGACTGAGGTGCCCTTGAGCAAGGTTCTGTCCCCACACACTGCTCCCCAGACACTCTGTTCCTGGCTGCCCACTGCTTCACTTGGTGAATGGGTTGAATGCTAAGGAAGAATTTCACACTGTTCGCACTGTGTGTGCACATATGACAAATGGTCACTTCACAAATAGGGTCAGATCTCATTCTTATTTCACATGAGGTTACTGACGAACAGATCCTAGATCAGCCTTCCTGCTCTGAGAAGTTTCATGAAACCGGTGTGTGAACTTATTAATGAGACTCTCCAGGTGCCAAAGAATCACTCAAAATCATCAAAGCCTAGCAGCACGTGACCTCAGCTTAGAGCTGAACTCTATTAAGTCCCTGGGGATGAAGAGCTTGGTTACAGAGACACCCGTTCGCTGAAAGCTGCCGAACATTTATTGTGAGTAGTGATGTTAATGAAGAACACTGCGTTTTGTGAATTGTTAGAGCGTGCAGGCCTCATTATAGCTAAAGTGAAAATTGTCACTCTACGGCCTTTATTAAATTACAGTAAGCCTGAGTGGTCCAAAAAAAAAAAGTTGGAATCACAAAAAAAAAATGTAATTGCATGACTGCAGCCGACAACTACATAATCCAAAACTCCATTATTCATCATCTAAAGAAGAACACCTACATTTGTAAATCTCAGCGAGCTATAGGTTCATAAAAAACCAATTATCAGTGGAGGCCATTTGTATACGGAGATTTTGTTTTTGTACAGAAAGTTAACTGGGTTCATTTACAGACTGGAAAGTGATTAGAAGCAGCCAGGGAGTGAGACTTGGATGGCTGGGTCTTCTCAATGCACTCCTAAGAGTGTGTTTGAGTCCATGGAGAGAGCTATAAAGCTGCCTGTCACCGCCGCAGTGTTATTAGGGCCTGGAGTCGCTGTACTCTTGCCAAGGTCTCAGTGAGAAGAGGCATGACGGACGGCGTCCAAAATAACAAACGACGCCGCCTGAAGCTTCTCATCAGATCCATTATAAGCCATATTTCAGGGGACTCCAAAAATCATCCTGTTATTCTGAAAACATGCCTCGACCTAAATTCTTCTTCTGAAACAAACTGGTGTGATGTAAAGATAACAGGGCTGTCAGCATGGCTTACATTACTGGATGAATGATTAATTAACACAATCAGAGGTTTTAAAAGGGCCAAATCTAAAAAGCAGACTTTTTTTCTGAACAACAACAAGCCATGCACTGCTTTTCAAAATAAACAAAATATTTTTTTTTATCTGAAACATTAACTAGGAAGCATTTATGGCTTCATTTAAAAATGTATATACTTTTAGCTGTATGCTAACATTTTAAAACAGTTAGATTACTGTTGACTTTCTACGTGGAAATAAGGACTTCGCATGATGCAAACATAAACATGCCATTTTCCGTTCAGTTTTCAATCTTAGTGCACAATTTATATTTATTTGTGCTATATATATATATAAAAAATACTAAAAATACTAAATATGTTTTAAATATAAAAAAAGTTATGTAAAATATCCCATAACTTCTGCACAGGCCACAAATTTTCCAGTGTTGGATTCAATAAATATGTAGTAAATGTGCATTAAAATGAGAAGTATGTTCACAGTTTACGATCTGTGTAAGAGTATAAATGTTACTTATGTTCATTTCAGCAACATGTTATTTGACCAAGAGCAGCTAAACTATATATAACACACCATAAGCTCCTCATATTAACTGGCCGTCTTATCCTTGACACGTGGAGTTACAGTACAGTTACTGTACAGTTACTGACTGTAGTCTAGCACAAGGGGGAAAAGATAGTTTGCTGCAGTTTTCAGAAGAAAAACACCACAGAAAATCCATCAGACATACAGAAAATAATAAGTTATGACAGAACCAGATCTGAGTCACTAACATGAAAAATACTAAACCTTTCCCCAAAAGGATGATTTCCATTGTAAAGCATCTGAAACACTCTAAAGTGAACCACTTCACTGTGCAGAATACATGCACCATCTGCCCTACAAGCTTTGGAGTTGGAGGGCTTTCAAACAAAAAAGTATATTTATCCTCTTTCATTAAACATACCCTCTAGAACATGCCCTTGTAAACAAACATAAGTATAACAAATTACATAACGATGCGTTTTTTGCAAATGTAACTTTCATTATAAAAAATTTACCACAGCCAACAGCCATGGAGTAATTATGACAATAGCTGTTTGTATCGTTTTCAAACAGCTAACAGCTGTGGGCCTAAACAAACATTTGGGGCTGGTTTCCCAGAGACGGGCTGAAGCCTAGTCCTAGTCCTGGACTACATAGTATTTTGATTATAGATTCGATAGCAAATATAGTCCATGACTAGGCTTAACTCAAATTCCTATAAAGAGCAAAAATGCCCAAAAGTATTTTATTTTAGGTCTCAGAAACAAATGGAAAAAACACAAGATCTCTGAAACCAGCAGAACTTTCAGGACAGTCTCCGCCCACAAGTGGGTGGGGAAAACCCACAGGGGGAGGGGCTCCGGAGAGTGGTCGGTTGAAAGCACAGCAAACAGCGAGTGTGTAGGAGAACAAACACCAGTTTTAGACTGATTTACACCGTTTATAAGTGTTAAAATCAGACTAAGACACTCTGAATTGGTCATGAAAATGGAATGACACCTTTCATTTATACTTCATATACACTACCAATCAAAAGTTTTAGAACACCCCAGTGTTTCAAGTTTTTTTTTTAATTGAAATTCCAACAGTTTAAGTCCAATGAATAACATGGTACAAAGGACAGTGCTATGTGCCTAGCTGGTCAGGTATGTGCCTGGTTGGTCAGGTATGTGCCTGGTTGGTCAGGTATGTGCCTGGTTGGTCAGGTTCGTCCTACAGCAAGATAGTGACCCAAAACATAAGTCCAAGCTCTGCCAGAACAAGACAGTAAGCTGGAAAACATGGAGTGGCCAGAAGTCTTCAGACTTAAACTCCACCGAGCTGCTTTGGGATGAACTGGACAGAAGAGTGAAAGCGAAGCAGCCTATAAGTGCCGCTCACTTATGGGAACTTCTGCAACACAGTTGTTAAGAACTTTCTGGAGAACGAACAAAGAGACAGTAAACGGCTTGATTTTCAATAAAAAAAAAAAACAGAAAAATTTGGGGTGTTCTAAAATTTTGACCTGTAGTGTATACAGGTAAACCTACATTTGCGGCTCACTTTATTGAGGGAGCTTTAAAGGTAACGTTGAAAACACAAGAGTGCCGGTTCCCACTGTGTGAGATTAAACACTGTCATCCACAGGTGAAGAAGGTTCACCTTGGCGAGTAGTGCGAGTCGTATGTGTAAAAGCACAGGACGGGTTTGTGATGCTCTGGATGTGATTCATTTGATTGCGGATCCAAATCCTCTGGCATCTGCTTCTGGGTTCAGAGGACATGGCCGGGAATTTGACACTGTTGATGGCTTTCTGGGCAGACCGCGGCCTGGAGCTTGCTTTTTGAAAGGGAGTGTTTACTAAAAATGCTTCGAGTAATGAAAACTGTTGTTTAGCGCCCTGCGCTCGGTCACAAAGAGTGCTCTCGGTTTGCCGCATGTGTCTCCCTCGCTTTCTTTTTCCCATCAGCTGTTGCCTGGGCTGATTGGTGAGAGATGATTATGAGCAGGATGTCCTTAATTAAGCCACTTTAAACTGCCCATCTGCTCTGGGCCTCGCTAGTGGAGTCACATGGCTGACAAAGAAATGAATATGCATGGCTGTTATTTCCTTGTGCTTATGCTAATCTAGCGCTCGAACATGGTGTGCTGCTGATCGGTGTGTGTGTGTGTGTGTGTGTGTGTGTGGCCGAGAATGGAATGGAGTGCTGCTTGTGTGTGCCCGTTGTTTTTTTTTGTTTGTTTTTTAATATATATTGCCAATGAAAATGTATCCAGCTTTGTTATTTGTCTTGACAATAAAATCTATACATCATCTAGACCAAAGCAAACCTGTTTGAAAGCGCCTGCAGCACAAATAATGAAGCAGTTCTCCAATGCAGTCATGGCTCGGTACAGGCAAAAAAAAAAAAAAAATCAAATATTCATGGTGGGTGATAAAATGGTTTTGCTGAGTACTACAGAGAGCCACCGCAGGCTATGAAACGATCCAGCCTCGTGGAAGTTCCGTCTCGAGATCAGGCGTACCTCTTACTACTTTACCTCATTCCGGTATACCGTAACAGCACGCGCTCGAATAAACCCCGTCTGACAGGCACTACAAAAACTGCCTGTTGGAGGATAAATAACTTCTAGCTACTGATTCTAAGAGAAGTTCCACGATAATGTGGGAGGAACGGTCTTACACACCTTTTCACCATCGGTTCCTCGCTCTCCAGCAGGCCCCGCCTCACCCTGCAAAGACAAGAGGGCACAGTTGGACACGAAGGGTTGTCATCACATGATGTTGAGATTAAAAATCATTTTTAAAAGTTATACAGTAAAAACATCTTTCTGCAATCTGTAAAAAATGTCTTCTGCCTATCTATCTCTCTCTCTCTTTCTGTCTCTAAGTATATAGCTATATCGTCGCTGTCGGGACGAAACCTCATATGTCCAAAACATCTATTTTTCAGGAAACTCAAAAAACTACGTATATTCTAAATAAATGAATACTGTGTCATGAAAATTGGTAGAACTATTTTCAACACTGTTCATTGGTTAATAATTACTACATTTTACAGACACACGTAGACCAAAAGTGGAGTTACGAGGTTTCCGCCAGACAGCGACGATATACATATTTATACATATATGGTGACTAGCATTTATATATAACATTTCAAAGGAAGAATGTGTAATAAATAACTATTTGCACTGCCTTTAGTCCTGCTTGCATTTAAGTGCCTTGCCAGAAGGAGCCTTCAAGCTAAGGGTAACATACTTTCTTTATTTGCTTTTTGTTTACATGAGAGTTGGTTCTTATTCTGGTGAGACTGTTTTTCCTGTTTGTTTGCGAGCATCCTCTTGGCCTTTCACTCACCCTGCGTGAATTCAAAGCTTTACGACAGGAGTGTTTCTAATGTGCTGACTGGTCGGATCAAACAGGAGGTCATTTTTTGTTTAACTTATCTGTAGCAGCAGCATCACACTTACTAATAGATAATAGATAAAAGGCTTTTCCAAAGTAATTGCTGTATGTGCAGATGCCCCAAGACACACGACTGAAGGGATCTTCACAAGACCTCTGTTTACCAAATGATTTAACAGATAACACTTAATTAGTCCCATGGGTGGGAAATCTGCAAATAAGTAACACTCAGTGGAGATGCTGGGGATCAAACCCAAGACCTCAGACATGTGAAGCATGCATTCTACCGCTGAGCTACAGATAGAGCTGTGGGGGTGCTGGGAAGGTTGTGAGTTCGAATCCCGGATGTCACGGATAGTGACATCACTGAGGTATCCTTGAGCAAGGTACTGCCCCCCCCACAGTGCTCCTGGGTGCCCCTCATTGGTGGCCGCCCCCTGCTTCACTTGGTGAATGGGTTAAATGCAGAGAAAGAATTTCACACTGTTCACACGTGGTGGGTTCACACGTGACAATAAGGGTTTTTTTTCCTTACATGTGGTGGCATGTTGCTGACGAGGGTGAATAAGGTGCAGCACTATATCTGGGGTTTTTAAAGCCTGTGCATGCTCACTGGCCATGAATATTTAGTACAACTGCACGTGTTATAGTCAAAGTGCATCCGTTTTCTGTGAACAAGGGCAGCTGGTGGCCTGGTGGTTAGGGAGTCGCCCCTGCGATCAAAAGTCCTGGGTTAGAATCTCCGTACCACTGAGGTACCCCTGAGCAAGGCACGGTCCCACCTCCGCCAGGGTGCCACTGTCGGCTGCCCGCTGCTTCTCTCGGGGGAGTGAGTTAAATGCAGAGGGCAAATTTCACCCTGACAAATGGTTTACCTTCAATTTTCAATGCACAAGCTAGAGGAGGACTGATAAACTGTGCATAGCCCCATATGGGCTACAGTCAGTATCAGTAAACCTGCAAAGTGGACCTGGGTGTATGTGTACCTAGGCAGGCATACCTAATAAAGTGATATCTCACTGTGTTCAATTTTGAAGCATTTTCTCTTCAAACGTAACACTCTCCCAGCTTTCCTGACAGTAATTCTTGGATTTAAAGCAGACGAGGCAACCCCTCCAAAACCGCATCGAAGCTTGTTGCTCCATGCGACCTCAGGCCACATTCGGTGCAATTTCTCCTCACCTAATCCCGACCACCCCATACAAAAGATAACACTGCCATGATCTAACAACGGTGAGTTAAACCTGAACTCTCCTACCACTCCCTAAGCCTCCAACAGATTATTTCACGTTTTGTGGAAGATGCCACCTCATAGCTTTCCAATTCCACTGGCAGAAGAGGGGGAAAAACTGATAGTTCACTGTTGGCCCACAGAAAAAGGGCTCGGGGGACTGGAGTGGAATTTTTAAGCCTGTTGTTGGCCCACTTTACGATGTGCAGCATGACAGTTTGTCAGTCGTGTACATGCTACGGTTTCACATCTACTACAGGCTATTTCAGGGTGCAATGGAAGCCACTTTAATAGACTTCAAAAACGTTATTCGGGCGGGCGTGGTGACATGCCGGGGCTCATGGGACACTTCTCAAGCATGTGGCAAACTGCATGGGGAAACGTTTATCAAATAAAACTCACCTTATTCCCCGGACGTCCATCCAAACCAGGCAAGCCAGCACCGCCCATGTCACCCTGAGGAAAAGACGATTAGCCTTAATGAATGAACTATAAAGAAACAGCACAGCACAGTGTGGTTTGCTGCATATTCTCACATATCATGGCAACTGAGCTTTAGTTCAGCTTGGTTTATTTTGTCAAGGACCATTTAAAAAGACATTAATCACAAGAAAAGATACTAGCTGTCCATGGTAGGCCATTATCTATGAATGGGGAGGGGAGGGGGGGTTATGGTGTGGGATGACAGGTTTAAGTGTTATATTCTTAAATTGCGTCAGGTTTCATACACTAATACGTCGGCGCACGGCTATCTTAACATCCGCTATAGAAATATAGTCCGGATTAACACACTTCCCTTCTGAGGCCGTGCGTCTATTTACTGGAGACGTGTGACTCGCAAACAATCTCTCAGCGCTCACTTAGCAAATCCACAGCGAACGGATTAGAAATACTGTGAATAACATGGAGACCATGGATGTGTTGTTCTTGTCCAGAGATACTGAGTATATTTTAAAATTTATGGTTGCGGCATCGTGGGGTCCTCAACTGCACCAAAAGCCCAGTTGAGTCACACTCAACTGACAAGCTAAGACAAGGTTTTCAAAAGTTGTTTTTAAGGCAATTTGGTCAGTGTAAAGTTTAGTTTTAGAAAGTTAGATGACAGTGGTTGGGGTTTTTAAAGGTGAACATTCGATTTTAGACACGCTAGTTTTAAAGTCTTGCATCACTTCCTTGCTTGACCCGTCAAACATTGCCAGAAACTTCTGCCTTGGTAAAATTCCAATGGGATTGTATTTTTGAGCTATAGTGCATGGTGTCAATGGCTCAACCGATCGATGAAAGGTAGAGGGGAAAAATACAGGAACATTTTAGAAATATCGATAAAATCACAATGTGATGACAGTCTGAACTGGGCTTTAGAAGAACTGTTTGCCTAGCAAGCGTACACTACATGGACAAAAGTATTGTGACACACAAGTGTTTCAGGGTTTGGGCTAGGCCCCTTACTTCCAGTGAAGGATAATCTTAATGCTTCAGCAGACCAAGACATTCTGGACAACACCATACTTCCACAGTTCCACAGTTTGGGGAAGAACCTTTTCTATTCCAGCATGACTGTGTCCCAGTACACAAAGTGAGCTCCATAAAGACATGGCTGGAGGAGTTCAGTGTGGAAGAACTTGACTGTCCCACACAGAGCCCTGACCTCAACCCCATCCAACAACTTTGGGATGAACTGTAACAGAGATTGTGATCCAGACCTTCTCGTCCAACATCAGTGTCTGAACTCATAAATGCTCTACAGAATGAATGGGCACAAATTTCTCACAGAAAAGCCTTCCAAGAAGAGTGCAAGCTACAAAGGGAGAACCAACACCATTTTAAAGTGTCTTTGAATGCAATGTCATTAAAGTGTCTGTTGGTGGAATGGTCAGGTGTCCCAATACTTTTGTCCTAATGCTGTATCTGTCCTTGCGGTTCAGCCCTTTAACGGTGACGTACCTTCTCTCCAGCAATACCAGGGAGGCCATCCCGTCCTGGATCCCCCTGGAGAACATAAAGGACATTTTAGTAAGAGATCTTACGCTGATATATGGAAGCAGTGGAAAGCAGTACTCTGAACCCCCATAGCACTATTACAGCTGTTAAGGGCCTCCTCTGTACACAGTGGCCAACAGCTGCAGAGCCAGATAATATTACTCGATAATTGGGAGAGCTCGAGCTCCGAACCAGCCGTAACCTTGCAGGATGTGCTCGACTGTACTGGAATCTAGGTTTCAATTTTTCGATGGATAATTTCATACCTGGGCACTTTGCATTTCTCTCCAGGGGGGAAACAAAGCCATTGCAATTTAGATTTGCAAACTGAACAAATCCAATTTAGTAGAGCTCGGAAATAAATCAGCCAGCTGACATTTCTGACCTCCTGGTGTTTCATTAAGTGATGGAGTTCATTCATTCCAAGACAAACGTGCTCCAAAAGCTTGCAAAATATGCACCCGTCGTTTACCCCTTTCAATCCACCAAACCTGATTAGTGCTTCCTACTACCAGTAAATGCACAAAAAATATATGACCTTCAAATTCCCTTCCTTGTCGTCTCTCCTGCAGCAAAAAAGGTTTCCTGAAGAGAGTACAAAAGCCTAAGCTTTTATTAAGTTAACTTCAATGAACTGCAAGGCCATGAAACAAATGCAGCATTTTTTCAATGATCTATACCAGCCATAAAACCTTTTCTTACAGATTTCTTAATGCTCTTCAAAGGAATATCAAATTAGGGCGGGGGAGAGCTCTAAGGGAAACCGCAGAGGAGACATGCATCCTCCCCTCTGAAGCAGTATCAGGTTCGATTCCATAAATACATATCAGATTTTGTAATGCAGCCCTAAAGCACAGTAAAGTCCCCGAATCTTGTATCTACGACGTTTACTCATGGTTTGCTCCAGAACCTTCTCAGTGTATGGCTCTTCAAATAACCCTTTGTCAAAAAATAAGCTACATGTTCCATGTCTATTCAAGGTTTTCGCTTGAACCGTACTTCTGAACTAAGAGCCACTTCGGAAAATAGAACTGAAGTTTTTGAGCAACTGACATCTTTTTTTTCACATAAACCTCAATCCGTACGGATTATCTCTGTAATTTTCTGCAGGACCGCGGATCAATCCTAGTTTCTTCAAACCCTGACGACTAAATCTGGACCACCATCGCTGCCAAAATTCCAACACTGGATAATATTCTCCCCAGAACCCTTCTGAGTAATCCTACAAGAAGCTACCGTTGTAGGTCATTATAATTAACCCATAGTTAACACTCTGCAGCTCGGAATCTGTAACGCCCTTGTGCTAATCTGTGTCAAAGGCAGCCCAAATTGGCTCTATCTTGTGCCCGGCCCACTTCGGCGCTGGGAGGTGAAAATGCCCTCTGGCGTACAATCACGCCCGCCTTAAACAGATTTACTTCACATTAGCTTCCAACCGCTTAATTACCGCAGAGCCTGCGTCCAATTTTCCCGGCGTAATTTTTGGAATAATTTTCCAGTCCATGGCTGTTAGAGAATGGCAAAAAAAAAATACCAATACCTCTTCTAACATGTTACACGATTCCACAGTTTGAAGGAACGGAAGAGGGTTATGGAAAAAGTGACACGTGTATGGAAATTGAGAGCGACACCAATTTTAAGGAGTCAAAAACTCCATTAATCTGATAATATCAGCCAGTACGTTTCAATATGGCCAAAAACGAGAGAGTTGTACTTCTCACTTTTAGAGATTAATATGATGATGTCGGGATGTATTTTACACATTTTTCACATATTGCTGATATCTTTGACTTGAGGTGAGAAATGTAGTCTCGAGAAAGACTGGCATATAAAAAAATGTCGCCTTATTAAAACTGTTTCACTTCAGAGGTGTGTTTGTTATGATAAAAACTAATTGCAATTATTTTGATGCTGATGCCAGTAAAACTGATATTGGAAGCAATTTCACATTAAATTGTGCCAAATATCAGCGATAAAAAATAAAATAAAACAATAATAGTAATAATAATAATAATTCTGCAATCGCACTAATTAATGATTTTAGAGGGTGAGTCTTTAAGTGTCATTTGTAATTCAAACAAATCTTTTGTAAGGCACTAGTTTGCACGGCAGCGAACCACAGGAGGTCAGCAAGAGGATTTTCACACAGTTCTTCCCCGCCTTCCACAACTCTGCACTCAGCTTTTCTGTGCTTTTTTTTTTCCTTAAAGTTCTGTGAGAATGGATGATGGAGAACAAATTACATCCTTGATGAGGAGCATAAAATGTGGTTTGATCCCCAATTGGCTTCCTGTTGGTGATATTCAAATGCCTTTTCTTCCAGGAAGTAACGGCAGAACAGAAAGGCAGCGGGAGCCTGCGTGAAATCCCAGCAGGCGTGAAAAGGCGCGTTTCATTTAAGCTTAATGTGTTTTCTCTGCCACGGAAACGTGTCGCTATCCATGAATTCCCACATACACGGAAATGTGGGTCAACATACTTTTTGCGGAGCGCTTGGAGATAAACCCTCAAACGTAAACTGAAGTTAACTGGCGAAAAAAAAACTGACTGCGGCAATAAAAGGCACAGGTTTCTGAGCTGTGTTCTTCAGAACAGGCTTATAAAGGCAGCCCAGATATTTCACACGAATGGTGTTATTTTGTTGTTGTTTTTTTCCCCCCACAAAATGCTAAGTGAACTTCATTTTTTTCAGTATTTAAATGGAAAACCAAATTTTCCTCACTTTTTGAAAGGGGTCGATGTAGGAGCCAAATCTTCTTCATTTCAAAATGTCCCGTTCACTTAGCCTATAGCAGCCTTTGTGTAGAAACTAAGCTGCAAAATTTGACCATTCTGAAGGGTATTTTGATGTCCCAAAAAGTAATACATTTAGATACAATAAAGTGTACACTATTTATTACAAAGTGTTTTTACCAGAAAAAAAAAACATATAACATTACAATGACCTCAATTCCAGTGCTCATAGGTTGAAAGAAACACATCCAGTCTATCACCGGGCAGATAAATAAACAAACCCATGAAAAGAGTCACACCTAGGGACAATTTAGCATCTCCGGGTCACCTGACCTACATGACTTTGGACTGTGGGAGGAAACCAGAGCTCCTTACGGAAACAAACATGGTTAGAACTTACGAACTCCACACAGAAAGGACCCTGGCTGTTTTGGCCATGAACAAGAAATAAACATAAATATAGCAGAACAGTTTTTGTTCTGGTCTTAAATAGTTATCTTTTTCGGAACAGAAGAATTCCTTATATTACATAACACTTCATACAATGTATGGATTTGTTTAATGCTTTGAATTCATTAAGTGAAAAATAGACTAGTTGGGTAGGAGGTGCAAATCTCAAAGAGCTCCAACCTAAAGCAGTTTAGGTTTGCCCTTTTAGGCTGAAGTTATAAGAAGTGTTTCAGCCTAAACTGTCTGAGGTACAATACAAGATATCCAAACAGATATCATTTACACAGAGTATTTTCAGAGTATATCTGAGTTTTTGTTTGACTTTTGTTGAGACTTTTATATTGTTCTTGTCTCTGTGCAGTCGAAACGTAAGAAACTTCCTCCAGAATCAAAAAAGAGTTCTGATTCTGAAATATGGTACTGTTTTTATACATAAACCTACATTAAAGTAAAAACTGCCTAAGTGGACCAAAGACCTTGGAAAACAAAACACAACAACAATGGCCCTTTCACCTTTCCTTCCAATTAATACTAGCCGTATTAGTTCTGGGACAAAAGTGCAAAGGACACTGTTTGACTTTAAAAACAGTAGAGGGATATATTACATGCCCTGTGGTGACCTACTGGCCTTAAACCCCCCCCATGCAAACAGAGGTTTAATTCTCCATCAGGATTGAAACTGATCCGGCAATATCCCTGGAGAGCTCCCGACTTATTCTACCGCAGATGTCATACATTCTTGCGCTGACTTCCTGAGCAGGCATATTCTCAATAAGCCCATCAAAACAATTGCTATGGCTGACTTGAGACTGGCTATATTCTATTATCTGGCTTACTGTACGAATACCATAGGTGACTGTAAACTCGACAGCTGTGATCTCGTGTACTGCACATCAGAAACATAGTCTGACCACTTTTTGCCTTCTATCCAAGAAAAACAAGTGCACATTGTAAAGCTCCTTTTCACAACGTAAGCGCCAAATACCAAAATGAATACGCGCTAATGAGAAAACGCCATGTTTTCACCGGGAGTTAATGAAATTCATTTCTTATTTTGTTGTGGGAAACTGTCACATAACATTTCAGGTCAACAACAAATTACTATAAGCTGCATCCAGTTGCTCCTTCAGCAATTGCTCAGTTAAGGTTAATGAATGAGCTTCAATAGACGGCAAACATATGCTACCTTGCCTTCTGACTCAATCTGTAACTCAAATGCCAGACAGTCAAACATATATTAAAACAAAAAGCACGTTATGCTTATACTGACATTCAGTAAGGGCCTTCATGATTGCTTGATGAAACCAGACTACTCCAGCACATTTTTCAGAAAATGTCTGCATAATTCACCTGCTGGGAGGCCATTTGAGAGTACCAAGACGGTATTTTTCACAATAGTGGCGATGGGAACCAGGGAATGGGAATCTTCTAAACATTAAGCACAAAGTTAGAGAGATGGTTCAATATATGCTGCCTGATTCCTGACACTGTTTTATTTTGAGATGAAATGTTGTATACTTTTACAATAAGGCATAACCGAACACTGAGAAAACATTTAACATGTGTAAAACTCACAGGACACGTGTAGGATTGCTGGTTGTTTTGAATCGTAGTTTTAAATGACTACATCTGAGTTTGTGATCTGGTTCCTTTAACTACCACTGAAAGAAAATCCGAGTCAGTAAGCTTTTTTACAATGAACCATTTAACGAAACATTCTGACTGACTTTGTTAACGCCTCAAAAACTGATTCGTGTGGCCATTTTTATACATCAAATTCCCCTTTACGTCAGGTTGGCCTTTAAGAAAATAAATGGCTTGTCAAAACAACAGATTACACAACTGCAAATAAAAGAGACAGCCATACATTCGGTGCATAAATCTCGAAGACAGGACACGGCCTAACAGGTTTCCCCCCTAAGCTGTTTTCAGCATAGATAAATTGGTGTTTAACATGAGTGTGCTGGATAACTCGGGGAGAGATCTGCAAAATTAACTTTGCTGAAGCCTCAGCTCCTGCTGGATTTGAAAACAAATTTAACGTCACTTTTCGAAGGAGACCATACTAATTACGTGGAGAGCAATGCAAATTGCTCGATTCCTCTGACTTGAGCCTCAGTCCTGTAGGTATTGTGATTTAATGGCTGTAACGCTGTTGTTCCCCACTAGGAATTCCTGAGAGCCTGCTGCAAACAAAACAAGCAGCTCTCCTGAAAAATGTCTCCATCCCAAACCACAACAAGGTAATTAGGCCATTGACCTCAAAGGCCATCTGGTCTTAATGGGCGTATCACCACCTGTTCGCTCTAATGGATTTCTCCCACTCCACTTGTAGTAGCTGCACTCACTCTGTGACACCATGGCTGGAATAAAGCCATCTTCTGCCCAAAGAATGTGCAGGCAAGGCTCCATGTGGCTGAGAATGCTGAGACCATTTTTGGCTTCGTGTGAATGATGCTACACCTACTCTGACACACAATGTCGTGAAATGAGGTCGGCTTTGTTAGGGGTAACCTTAGAGCTATATAAAGTATCGTAGTTGGATATTTTACAAATTACAACAACATTTTAGTTGATTGTTACTGAATATAAGATCATGGAACATGTTAGAAACGCTTATTCGACTGGAAACCAATCAGCCATAACATTAAAACCACCTGTGTAATACTGTGCAGGTCCATCATAACAGCTCTGACTGAGATGCACTATGTGATGCACTGACAATTTTATATCATAGCCAGTATTAAAGCTTCGTCCACACTGACGTCTGAGTCATGCGTTTTTCGGGCGCCAGGTGAGCGCGGACTGAGCGCCGACCGGTTTTCTGCTCATTGGAGCAAACCGAAGCGTCCACACGGGCGTTCAGCCCCGGCTCTCGGGCGGCTGCGCTTTCGTGTGGCGTCAAAAAATGCATGCAACGTTTTCTTGGCGTCAACTGCTGCCGAAATCCTGACGAACACGAAGAAAACGCCGGTACTGCATTTACGTGGCATTCGGTTGACGTTCTGGAGGACTGAATATGTCCCATGATTCAATTGTTCTGGGATCCGCAACAAGTTTTGAAGGAAAATGTAAAACTACAAATCCCAACACGGAAACATTCTGGAGAGAATAATTACTGCCCCCACAGATGAATACACAAAACTACACATTGGGCTGCAGGCTGGAGTTAAACGGCATCAGATTAACGCCAGTGTAACGCCAATCAAGCGCAGATACAAAAACCTTTGTTTTATATTGCTCTTGTCTGTGTCTCTGTGTGTGTATTTCCTCCAGGATCAATACGTAGTTTTCTGATTCAGATTCTGTATTGGAGATGCTCTGATCTAGTTGTCTAGCCATGACAGTTTGGCCCTCATCAAAGTCACTTAGATCATGTGCCCTGCCTCTAACACATACATTTTGAGAACTGAAAGTTCACTTGCTGCCTAATATGTTCCATCCCTTTAAGGTGTGACTGTAGTTATATAATGAACGTTATTCACTTCATCTGTTAGTGGTTTTAATGTTGTGGCTGACTGGTGTATGTTGTCAGTTGTTTATTCTAATGTAGCTTCAACACAGCTGGTGTTTTCAATAAGCCCTGATAAATGTCTGCATAGGTTTTTGTTAGGAAATGCTAATGTATTCTATCCATAACATAGTACAAACTCTGGACCAGATACTGGATTAAAAAATAATGAAGCAATGTAACAAATTTAGCCTGAAATATCACTAATTTGCTTGCAGCACAAGACAACCTAAAGGTGAAATAAAGTAAACAATAATTAGCCTAATGTAGCCTTTCCTATGAATATAAAGTAACCTAATTAAGAACTACACTCACATTTATTACACAGCCATTTACACACATTTGTACTGTAAAGTGATATTTCTTTTGTTTCTTCGTTGTGACAGTTCTTCTGAATAAAAATGCTGTCGTATTGTTGGTTACCTCCTCGCAAGACAGTGTGAGGCTTGAGTGGTTTCTGCACCGTTGAAGTGCTTCAATCGTTCATTTTAAAGAGAATAAAACAAAGATAACTATTATAAGCACCCAAGTTATCAGTACTAATACTACTTGTGTAATACAATCTCTATGGAGTATTCATAGATGTGATTCACCTCCAGAGGATTGAGAAAATATGTGATCAAGAGAAATTAGCGCTCAAGGCTTATTGATGCTTGAGGGGAATGAAAGCCAGTCTGTCCAGCAGAGCTACTGTAGCACAAACAGTTTTCCTAGTCACACCTTTTCTTTTTTTTTAATCAGACTGTGTGCAAAGCTACCAAAGAAAGACAGTCACTTTATGATAACAAGTTCATACCTTCTCTCCTCTGTCTCCTTTTTGTCCAGGAATTCCTGCCAAACCTGGAAGACCTGCCTCCCCCTTTAGAACAATCAAGAACAATCAAAGTCAAATTGCACGGCTGCGAAGAACAAATGCTTTGTTTTTTAAACTGCTCTCATTGCCCCTGGGAAGCTGTGATCCAAATACAAAGAAGCTTGAACTTTGCCTCTTTGTACTTCAGAAGAGATCAGTGAAATGTCCCAAGTGACGAAGAGTACGTTTTCAACCAAACACCCCCCTTATTTGTGCCAAATTGCTGCTAATAAGCCTTTACTCCTGCCCCTGGCCATCATCCAGGAGTACAGGCTGGCATAAAATGTGCTTTAATTGGACATTCATTTTGCATGCGGCATTAGTTTTAGGTGGCGTTGAGAATAGATCGCTTTCTCCCTCATTCAAAACCAGGGCTGCCTCTCTGCTAGTGGCTGAGTAAAGCAAAAGAACTTTACCTTCACTGCTGGGCACTGGCATCGATCGGTGGGCTGCTGGGCGGTGGAGAGCATTCTGGGGAGGTAGCTCGTGGCTGTTGGGTCTTGGGTTTCTCTAAACTCACACTGAGTAAATACAAGACAAACTGATTGTTTTCATGACAGATGGTGCACCTCTATAATGAATGTGTCAAATCATCTGACACATCCAAGATCTACCCACAAACAAAGCAACTTTGGAGAAGCAACGCATGCAACTTAATGAGAAAAGTGTCCATATTTCAGAATGAAGATATGAACTGCATGCATATTAAATATCCCTCTGGTAATCACTGTGTTTTATGTGTTTAATCAAGCTAACATTAGCACTGTTTCTAATTCATTATTTCCAGGCTGTCTAGTTTCTGTAACGTAAAATGTGTTAACTTTCTTAGAGATCACAGACTCACTGTTCTGTCGTATCTCTAAACAAACACTGCCAGTGAAATGGGAATTATTTTGTACATCTGTTCAAAATGAATTGAAACAAGATAGATACACCAGGCTTGCCACCACGTTCACAATTCGCTTAATTACATGAAAAGGCTACAAATAAACTAACCCACACTGCAAAAAATTATATTTTGGACATTATATTACATTTAGTTAATAGACCTAATATTTCTCATGTTTCTCGTGAAAGGTGGTCGCAATATAAACAATAACTGTCATGTATAAACCCTTTAAATGTTTTATTTTATTCAGATATTATCATTCCAACTGGAATATCTAGCAGTGGCCTTCGTATTGGCTATGAGAAATATCCTCCCCAAACACCTCCCTTCCTTTAGCACTTGCATTACCTTCCTTCTGCGTTCGCTCTTGAAATGAGAAGTTGTCTGAAGCAATAGTCAATAGTACATTTTCTCAGAGATATACTGACCTTTCACATTCTAAATTAATGGAAATTAATAAGATCCTTTGGTACCTTACTGTACTAAAAACGGTGCTCTACACTTTCTAATTACATTGCATGGGACTTTTAACGAAATATTAAAATGTGTCCAACAGAAGCTACAAAAAAAGTCGTAATGTTTCACCAATTTTGACAGGTTTTGGATTTTCTCTGTGAATTTGTGCATCAAACATTTAGTTCAGCTCTAAAGCAGTTGCAATTATTGATTAGTTCTCTGGCTGGATTTCTGACAGAATTATATATTTGTTCAAGAGCACAGGATTCTGCAATGCATTATTATGCTGTTAAAAAAAGAAATCTCAATTCCACCCATTAGGCTCTTAACTCGTAAGTGCTCCTGTTTCATTTGATCTACACCGGCTTCCAACTGAATTCAGAATCCAGTTTAAAATCCTTGTACTGACTTTCGGAGCCCTGGATGAACAGGCTCCCGAGTACATGTTAGACCTATTGCTGTCGTACTTAACTGGTCGAGCGCTGAGATACTGAGAATGCTACTCATCAGGACCACCCCTGTGTTCAGACATGAAGACATGAGAAGACTGGGCCTTTCGATCTGTTAGTCCAAGGCTGTGAAACAGTCTTCCATCCAGAGCTGTGATGGACTGAATCTGTCAAACTATTTAAATCTAAGCTGAAGACGCACTTGTCCGAAAAAGCTTTTAGATTACTTATACTGTCGTCTCTGTCTTGTTCTGTTGTTGTTTTATATTATTCGGTTTTTATTCTGCTTGTTCACCTTTTTGTGTACAGCGCTTTGTATCTTTGGTCAGAGAAAGGCGCCACATAAACTAAACTTATGAAGCCCTGATCTTCTGCACCACTGTGGGGGGGCTCTTACCAAGTCATTTATGGTTAAAGATGGCTGAACACTTAGCAGCATTCACAGGCTAATTATATTTAGTAAAAGAAGAAGAAAAGACTTTATTGTCACTGTTGCAGGAACACACGCACTGAAGGGGATATTAATGGACGTTTTGACGTTGGAACCATATTTCAAAAACTGTAGGAGAAGAAGCGGTGCCAAATTCCAGCTATAAAAAGAATAACTTATAAAATGAAAACTTAGTAAGAATAGTGGTGTTATTGCTGACGCAATCACATGAATAAACTTTCCATGCTTACATTTGGGCATAATTTCTATACCTGCCCTTGATAGATTCCTGCCTCTAACACCAAGTGAGGTGTAATAGCACACCACTGCAACACAATGATCGAATTAGCCAACAGACCTATCTTCGCTAACCCTTTAAAAGAGGATGCTGTTCTCAGTCGATCAGATTGTATTGACCAGGGCAACATGACCTAAAAGGACATTTGTAAAGGCTCTGGAAGTATTTGACGAAAAGGGAGATCTACATAAATACTGAAAAAAATCTCCTTTCTATATTTTCTAGCTCAATAAACAACGTCAAATAACTCAAATAACGACCTGGATTCGATTCGGCAGTACGGAGAAATTGAGGAATACGTTCGAGTCAAAGGCAGCTGACCTATTATTACTGCAATATAATTAGCAGATTGCAGAAGTGAGCATATTTGAATGGAGGCTATTACCATAATTGCATGATAAAGCACAGTCTTACATTGGCTCCTGGTGCCTCGCAGCATCTGTCCTCTTCTGCCAGGCTGGGATCGCAAAAGATCAGAATCTCCTGCAGCTCAATCTGCGAAGCAATTCGTTATAAATTACCATGAAGACGTGAAGCAAGAAGCGAGAGGCTTGATTTTGCATTGTGGAGTCCACAGTCATTGAATTAGGTTGTGGATTGTCATTAAGCAGAATTATCAGCCGTGTAAATATTTAATTTTATTTCACTTTACTGTCCATGTCCAGTTATGCCTTTGCCGATTTTCTGCTCAGGGAGATCTAATTATATTCACTCGCTGGCCACGTATCTTGTCGGTACACCTTGTAGGAGCACAGTGGCTCATCTGTTTCAATGCACAATGAGTACCGTCCTCTAGCCCTCCATCAGTGGTCACTTCCTGCCCACGGGACCACTGTTGGCTGACAGGCTATTCTTTTGGTTGGCCATATTGTTTGGCAGACTACTCTTCAACCCAGCGGCGACAGTGAGTTGGCTAAAAACTCCAACGGTTCTGCTTTGCCAGATAATTGCAACAACGTTAGCGTCACTGCTGTACTGAGAATGGGCCCCCACCCAAGCAACACATGATCCTCACTGATCCCTTTTCAGTGATGGACACAAGGAGTTGTAGGGTTGTATGCAAGTCTCCCAGTCAAATGAAATAAATTGTTGAATTTTGTTGATCAAATGAAATACACATCCTCTACAAGGAACCAACCCACATATGACAGCAAATTTCAGGGCACAGTTTCTTACCATATAAACCAAAAACTATAACAACACATTACTTTTGTCAGAATGTCATGTGACATTATGTGTTATCATTATACCCACACTGTAAGGGTGGGTTAAAATTAGGCGTGTTTACTGTAGAAACATACTAATTTACACATCAATCAACAGACCAGAGGGGGCATACGACTGTAAACCCTTCAGCAACAGTCTGCAATGATGAACATACACAGAGCAACTGATAAAATGGCTAATGAGCATAAGTAAAAGCAGTAAACTAGCAACTTTTCAACTATTGTACTCACGGTGTGGTTATACATATTTATCTATGTATTTGCAATTTACTTAAAAAACGGCAAAAAGTAGTTCAGATTTTTATAAATTCTACAATTATACAATGAGTTAAACTGTCCCTTCTCCATCATAATACATCTAGTTTAACAAAATAAGCCTAACCCTAACTATTCAAAATTCAAACTATTCAAAAGATTACAGACTATGAGAAAAATATCTATATTGTTATATACGTATATTGTATAGGCATAGAAGTCAAACCATGTTATTCTAATGTTACTGTCTGCTCCCTATTAAAAAAAGGCAAAATGTCCATGTTATTTTTGAAACAAAGTTTGCGCTGTTTCCAAACTTTTGGCTTGTAGTTAATGTATTAACATGTATCAGTCCTCTCCCTAGAACTCATTGACACAGTGTCAGTTGAGTAGAGTTATTTAAGAACTCACGTCCACTGGTCGTCCGTCCTCTGCCCTGGCGGTAATGAGCGAACGTCCGCTCATGTCCGCCGCATCCCTTTCTTCGATCGTCTTCCTCTCAATCAGCTTGCAGTCTACGTAGACGGCAACTGTTCTGCTCCGTACAGTCAGACCGAGCTTATGCCAGTGACGGTCAAACAGAACGTGCAGGTCCCGGCTTTTGAATATATAGTGGAGTTTGTTCTTCAGATGTCCCAGGGCTGAAAACTCCACCACTCTTTTAGCACCGTCCACCACCAGTGACACCTATGACAGGAAGAGATTTTGTTTGTATCACCTAGAGCTTGCATCATGAAATCTCACAGTTTGCCACAGTTTAATTCAATACTGTAAACAGTACAGTTTAATTCAATACAGTACAATTCAAAATGATTTAAATGTGCATATAGACAATAATATAATAATTGCATATAGACTATATGGAACATAGACAATAAAACTGATGCACTAAGCACTGTATAAACAAAACACTGTATTTTATTGAATATTATCCTTAATTGGGTCTGGTGGTTAGGGAGTTGCCCCTGTGATCGGAACGTTGTGGGTTTGAATCCCAGGATTGCACCACTGAGGTACACTTGAGCAAGGTCCCGTCCCCACACGCTGCTCCCTGGGTTCAGTGCCGCTGGCTTCGCTTGGTAAATGGGTTAAATACAGAGAAAGAATTTCATACTGTTCACACTGTGTGCTGTGGTGTGTTCAAGCGTGACTATAAGGGGCCACTTTAATCATAAATGTCTATAATTGATTCTCCATTATATAACCAATGCCGTTAAATCACCATTTCCAGATGCACTTTTCATCTACATTTAAGTCTCTAGTAGTTACCATGTCATTTTCAGCTCAAAATGCATAGAACATTAATTGAAGATAATGTTTCCATTGCTACCCTTTTAACAGTTTCTTTCTTTAGTTTGTTTTTGAGTTAGGTACAAATTAAAAAGGGAACCATGTTTTGTCACTGTAGATGCTAAAGTCAGGTCAGGGTTTATATCTAGTTATGATCGATGAGATACGGTGGATTAAGTCATCAGCTCCTTTCGATGTTCTAAAAACAGAGATGATTTTCAACTTGACGCTGTGCTTATTTTAAAACACAAAGGTACAAACTTACCCCAGTGTTCTTTAAACTCATAGAACTCAGAGATTATTAGTAAAATCTGATTTCAGGAAATATAATCGGTGTAAATCAGTCTAAAGCCGGTCTTTGTTCTCCTACACACTCGCCGTTTGCTGCTCTTTCTCTTGGCCGCTCTCCGGAGCCCTGCCCTCTGTGAGTTTTCCCCACCCACTTGTGGGCAGAGACTATCCTGAAAGTTCTCCCAGGTTCAAAGATCTTGGGTTTTTTCTGTTTGTTTCTAAGACCTAATATAAAACAAATTTGTTCATTTTTGTTCTTTATGGGCATTTGCATATGATGCCATTTTTAAAACACCAGTAGTGCTTTTTATTATTATTACATGTTTTTAAATGACAATAATTTTGGTTCTACGTGACAGAGGAACACCAAACAAAGCTCAGCATGACGTCTGACACCTTGAGCATCAACACAAACCAGGGGAACTTCAGTATAAGGAGTTGTTTGACCGTTTGATGACAATTTGTTGCGCTTCCAGTATGGATCCGTGCCGCTCGTGTTCTAAGGGTTGATTATCCTATCTAGTAAACCCATATTTTTCCTACTGATAGGAAACATTTTCATCTAGATCAGTTGTTCCCACACTGGTCCTGGAGTACCCCTGCCCTGCAGATTTTAGTGTTTACATACCCACTTCAACTCAAGGACTGCTGGGTAATTAACTGATTAGTGGGTTCAGGTGTGTTGGGAGCAGGGAAAATGTGCAGGGCAGGGGAACCACTTATCTAGAGCATGGTCATGGATGTCTCCACACTTATTTACTATGATGCAGTGTGTTAGAATTAATAACTGCACAATGGGTGTACCTCAAGGGTCAGTGTTAGGCCTTCGCTGTTTAGTTTCTTCATTAATGACCTTCTGGAACAGGGCCAGTGCAATTGCAAATGTATGCTGATGGCATTGTTGTAGACGCACATGCAAAACAGCTGAGCAAGAAGATAACAACTACGAATGACTCGATCAGTCCTGTCTTAACATTTGGGTTACAAAACGTATCTTCTGCAAAACCAGCCTCCTAATGTTTCCATTTTCATGAATCGTGAAAGGATTTATATAGTTACAGAACTTAACTATCTTGGTGTAATGTTGGATCCAAATCTTAATTTTAATGATGATTAAATAATAAAATACTATATACTAAAATACTATGTATTAAATTCTAAAACAAACTAGAAACCAACTATCTCTGGATGCAGCCTAGATATGGACCATGTGATATAGCACATGGTCCATTATGAATAAAATGTATGATTGATTGATAGATGGATGGATGGATGGATGGATGGATGGATGGATGGATGGATGGATAGATAGATAGATAGATAGACAGACAGACAGACACAGAAAGATAGATAGACAGTTTTCTCATACTTGTGAGTCTCCAGTTTGATCCAAAACCTGCCAAAGAAACCAGCGATCCTTCTTTGTGGTCTTTCTGAGCCGGAACGTGGTCACAAGAGAGTATTCGGGAGAGAGTCCACTCGGAAACACCAGCCTACAAGAGAAAGACACACACACCTCAGCACACAACTTCACTGGAGAACCTCTATTCTAGAGATTCAAATTAGGATAGATTTAAATGTATTTATACTTAAATTCAGGGATGTCCTGTTTCTTCACTGTTATCACTGTACTGTAAATGAGCCCTCTAACAATTGCATTTCCTTTTTATAGGCCTGGCCAAACATTCATAAATGCTTTGATAAAGCAATGTGACTCCACTGACTGCAATTTAGTTTTATTCAAGTGGCCTAAACACATCTATCAAAAGACACATAATATGTATTTAGTGTACTGCAATGCATATGTGCAGCAATATAATTAAATGGCACAGATGTAAACAAAAGCATTCAAAACCGTTATAGCCTAAAACTGATGAGAAATGTGTTCATTTAAACCTAAAAAAAAATTACAGATTTTTTTTTAAACATTTACTACAAGGACAGGTTCTGCATTTCTTTTCAAGTTAAAAGGTCTTTGAAGCATATGGTCATTCAAATATCAAGTGAATCTGATCTACGCGCCGAAGGCTTTTGCGCAAACTTCCATGCCAGCCTGAGTGTGAAGAAACCCTAAACTTTCAAAATTCTAAACTTTCACAGACTTTACTTTTTTACTCAAATTGTAATACGGATATAACTTTTGGGATGCAAAACAGAAGCAATTTTGCTAGTAGTCACCCCCCAAACAACAACTTTTGAAATATTTATTTTTAAATGCAGCCTTCACAGTGCTTTTAAGATGCGAGACTAGTGTTTTATTGTTATATGGACAGTAAAACAGACTGTCCAATGAAATTCTTCCTTTGCTTAGATTTAGAATAAATAACTTAGTCATTAAAGCATCATGTACAGTACTGTGTAAAGTGCAGAGGACAGCAGTCATAAAGTGCACAGTGCATTACTGCAAATAACAGTAGAAAGCAGCAGCAATAAATTTGTGTGTGTGTGTGTGTGTGTGTGTGTGTGTGTGTGTGCATGTGTGTGTGTGTGTGTGTGTGTGTCGTACAGTAAACTATGTCTGTCTGTGTCAGCCAAAAATTAAGCAGTTCCGAGTGGTGGGAAGGGGGGATCATAATAAATTATGTAAAAAGTAAAAGTGGTTCTTTTCACCACCACTGTAAAGAAACTGTCAAGCCAAGATTCTCTGCAACGGACCATTTCGTATTAAACCACTCTCAGTGGCTGAATTGTGTAAAAATTCTACTTTAATACCTACATTTAGGCATATGATAAAACAACTGTCAGAACACTAGCCCCAGACTAAGCCCCAGTCAAGATCTAAATCACCTGAGTTCTAATCACATGACCCTAACTAATGGAGATAAATACCTCACACTTACATATTCAGATTTGTAAGATACTGCCATGGACTCTCCTCGCATACTGAGCATTTGTTGTGTCCTGTTATTCGTCTTACCTGATCTGTATTACCCCGCCTGTATTTCTCAACTTCGATTCGTGTCTCGCCTCTTTTCTTTTGGAGTCTGACTATTTGGACTGTACTCTTGGTTTCAGCGGCTTGATAGGACGATTCAGAACTGTCTGCTCACTGTACTGCACAATATTCTGCCAGTATCTGTTTTTTTGTAATATGCTGTTTTACGGAATAAATCTTGCTGCCTGTTTTACTCCGCTCTTGGGTCTATTCTTGATCCGAAGCTCAAAAATATCGTGATCCTGGCAAAGGCCTTGCCTGTAACAACTAAATATTGTGTATTTGTTTTATTCCACACAGAAATCAATAAATCAATAGCTTCAAGAAGACAATCACATTTGTTTGTTTATTCATTCATTCAGTCATTCATTCATTCATTCTTTCATCATCTGAGATAGTTGATGGAGCCTGTCTCCGGGCTCACTGAATCAGAATCAGACTCAGAAAACTTTATTGATCCTGGAGGAAATTGCTTATGTAATGACTGCAGACACAGAGACACCGAGACAAGAACAATCTGAAACATAAATAAAATAAATAAAATAAAATCTAAATAAAAAAAAAACCTCAATGAAAATACAATATGCCGTATACAGGAATGCTGGATATAAATACTATAAACACAGTTGAGTGAAACCTACTGATACAAA
>JBBIGA010000083.1:2968538-2988857 GCA_037576975.1 Alestes dentex
AAAATACAATATGCCGTATACAGGAATGCTGGATATAAATACTATAAACACAGTTGAGTGAAACCTACTGATACAAATAGTTTGGAGTATGTTATTGCACTAAGTACTAATAGTACGTAATAGTAATATTAAGTGATAAAAAGTAATATTGACTTAAGTAGGGAAATGTAGACATTTGTATTAATCTTAATGCGAATTATACATAAATCAGATGAAGACAGTAGAGAATGTGTATTATGTATGTCTCTACCCCCCCCCCCCTCACACAATGGGCCCACCCGGAGGCTTTGAAAGCCCAATATGTTGATTTTATGGCAACTTTGATCCATCTGTCTTGACAAAGCTTGTGGCGTGTACCTCCAGTATATTCCAGCTAACAAAACAAATTATTATTGATCTCGGGCCTTGGATGGATTTAGCTAGTCTGGTTTAATGCCTTCACTGAACTAGAAACTCAATACAGGCATTACAGTACAGAAAAAAAAAAAATCTATGTAGAGTGAATGCAAAATGCCTTTGCATTCAAAAAGTGCATTCTTCCAGCTTCCGCCGGCGCCGTCCTCTTTCCGTAACATCTGTAAAATCCGTAGCGAGTAATTAAATAGCGAAAGAATCAAATTACACTTTTAAATGAATCGGTGAACAATGCGCGTTCCGTGGACTGAATTTCCTCCACTTTTCTACATCCAACTTGGAGAAACACCTTTGGCGCCTTTCATACGCCATTTGCATAATTACCTGGAACGTTAGATCAAGTTTTTGGACAAAAAAAAAAAAAAAATTGCTTTTACAGCCATAACTAAAGAACCAAAACATAATAAAACTACAATCAGTAAAACTAACAATGGGAAAATCTAATCTGTGGAGTCTATGAAGGAGAAAGAGAAAGAGAGAGAGAGAGAGAGAGAGAGAGAGAGATGGGGCTTACGACACACAGGCTGGAAATGAGTTTCTGCTCTAATACATCATCCTCTATTCTGGCGGCGCTATACCTTTCTGCATGGTGTGTCCCTGCTTTCACAGCGGCTGCAGGGAAAGTGCACATTATTAAAATGATACATGCGCTGACTTTAAGCCCAGGCAAGATCAAATGCTTTTGTGGCACTGAGGTAGAAGCAAGGGATGGAGAAAAGTACGGCCCAAGGGCTTAAGGCAAAAAAAAAACAAAAAAAAAAACCTAGCACAGATATCACAGAGGACACAGGCCAGGTAATTTGTTAGACCGGCAACATTTCCTGGGCTATTTTTGATTTTTTTTTTTTTCTCCAGCAACCTTCATTGGGATTCGGTCCTACAGCCACGATACTTTTGTAAGATTTGTCTCAAAACGAAGATGCAGCTTTGATATCCCAAGATCTGCTGAGCTTTTGGGTTTTTTTATGAATAGATCTCTCTTGACTGAATTGTAATGAGCTGATACGGCTCCACTTTGTGGACCCGGCCCGGCGTAAACCCGACACGTTCCTGAGTGCAGGCTCTGAAGATGACTGCGAGCGCCCCTGAGAAAAAAAACTGCAAAGCAGAGTCCATGAAATTAATCCCACCGTGTCACCAGGCTGTTAAACGGGAATGTTTTACATTCCACTGCAATGCTTTCTGAGATTTGGAGCACTCAGCAGAAAAAAAAACAAAAACGATCCAAACTGCTCACTGACAACGTAGCAATCATCCAACCAACTGATATGAAAAGATTTTACAAAACTCAATGCAAACTTTTACCAAAAAAAAAGTACTCAAACCAGGGCTCTCTGACTCACAAAGTGGTCATAAGGAAGACTGATCTTGAATCTTTAGGACTGTTCCTGTCACAAGAGCTAGATCAGTATTCTAAAGGTAGAGAGTGAAAACAAACCCTGTTGTCTAAAGTGGCTACCTGTAGCGTTCAGCTCCATAAAGTTTTGTTTATTTTATATAGTCATACAGTGAGTTAAACCGCATCTATATCTAAAGGTTTTCACCCGTTTACTAAAGACCTAGATGTGGTTTGAGTGAGTTGAGAGAAGTTTTAAGGATGTATCAAAGAAAAGACTGACTTCTAGCGTTAGCAGCACTAGACTCGTAGCTCCAGTGCTAAAGAAGCATTTTTTAACAAAATTAAAACAGTACTGTTACGTCGGAAAATTTACTCAAATATCGTAGCTGCCCTTCGTTACTGTCTGAGATTTGGAGCACTCAGCAGAAAAAAAAAAATCCAAACTGCTTACTGACAACATACCAATCATCCAACCAGCTGTTGTGAAAAGAAACTGCAAAATGGCATTCTATCAACCCAAAATCTTACCAAAAAGATTAAAAAAGTACTCAAACAAGGGTTCTCTGACTCACAAAGGGTTAATGGGGAGGACTGATCTTGAATCTTTAGGACTGTCATTGCCACAAGCACTAATAGATCAGTACTCTAAAAGTTGACAGTGAAAACATGCCCTGTTATCTAACTTATAGCATTCAGCTACATAAAGTTTTGTTAAATTTTATAGCTCACAGTCAGTCAAACAGTGTATTAAACCATATCAACAACTAAAAGTCTGTAAAGACCTAGATGTTTTTTGAGTGGGTTGAGTGACGTTTTGGGGATGTATTTAAGAAAAAAATGACTTCCAGTGTTAGCACTGCTAGACTCACAGCTCCAGTTTCTACACTTTAGCGAAGTTTACTGCAGCCGTCCGTCATTACTTTCCACCTCTGCATCTGATTTGTACCCCACCATGCCAAACTGGAGATACTGTAAAACCAACGGAACCTGATCCAAGAGCACAGAGCCTTCCTTTTCCATGTAACAGAATCATCTGGAAGTCGGGGCCGGTTGAATATGATCCGAGCCACCCGAAAGACGAGCCCAGCAGCATTTCCTGCGAGTAAAGTGAGAGATGTTTGGAAGCTAGGGGGCTACTATGACGCCCCTCGCTCCTCCAGCTGACAAGCACCATCATCTGTCAAAACTAGACCACAATTCGAGGCAGGAGAGAGAAGGGGGAGGCACTTCTTCCACTTTTCCAGTTTTTCTTCCACACCGTCTCTAAACAGTGTTTCAGTAGCTGCTTCATCTGTTACATTACAAGTTGATTATCTTATCCTAACTCCTGATAAAAGACTGTCTAACTTCTAACCTTCTAACAAATAATTCATACTAGTGGTTCAGTTTCCCTAGTCCACGCCAAAGCAGAGAATGAAACAATGCTGCGGTTTAGTTTAGTTTTCCATTGGTATACAGGAACCGTGCTGCACCTACAATTTACTGTGAAGGTACTGAACTTGCAGCATTCTTTGATTTTCCAGTGTATCTCAGTCCGGTAAAGGAGTTCCTGACGCGTCAGCAGCTCAATTCTCTCACAGTTTATGGCCAGTCGTCCCAAAACCACATCCATGGACTCGAACCAGTGGAAAGCTTTTCTGTCAGAGCTGCTTTTGTTATTGTGGTTTTCTATTATATATATTCATGTTTTTTTTTAATGATTCCCTGGCATTCTTTAACCTTACAACGGAAACCTAACCCACCTGTCTTGTTATCGATGTCCTGGTACACCGCCATGTTTCTCTCAGCGTTTGTTCTTGCTAGCATCAACGAAAACTCCCCCTGAAATGTATCTTCAGTCCAAACAGACAGTAGTGCTTGTACTTTGTAATTTGCCCAGTTGTTAGATTGTGTCTCCAATGTTGTTTTTTTGTGCAGACAGTAAAAAAAAAAACGGCCTCATTTTGACCAATCTGAAAGCAGGTACACAGTCAGCTCGGCTGCGGCCTGCTTTCGGCCCTGCCGTCGATCAGCACGGATACAGCTCAGTTAAGGGTCGCTGTATTTGTAATGGAAAAATATTTGTTTGCCGTACGGCACGGTGCCTGTGGAAAGGGGCCATTCGTGTTCACATGCAAAACCAAAAGTCATATGGATGACTTTGCAACTGATTGGGAAGATTTCCTAACACACATTTGACGATAATAATTGATGATACCCACCAATGATACTTTTTGAACCACAGTGTTGTGGGTTCTGCCTGGGCCCATCAGTTTTTATCTATGTGTTGTTTTATGTACAAGGTGATGTACAACCCACAGAAAGCAGTATATTAACTTGATCTTCCCACAATAACTCATTTAAAAAAAAAACAAACAATTTTATGTTTACAGATTCAGAGCTGATGAAGAGTTACAATCACCACAAGCATGTGTCAGCATACGGTACCAAAATAGTTATGCAGAGAGGAGACAACAGTTCACTCAGTCTTTAGTCTGTTTAAATGTCTCCGCCCCATGCTGCATTGCAGCAAACTGCACCGGAGTTCATGTAAAAGCTAACCGAGACTGACCCGCTCTGGGAGTCTCAGTCAGCACCAAGCTTCGATTGGAAGCGTTATCACTTGCTCTAATGAACCACGTTACGGCAGCAGAGTTGGTTTTAATTGAACCAAACCTGCCAAGCCTGATCACACCCTAAACATCTGTTTTAAGCATCATAGCCTTCCTCTTGAAAATAAAATCGTATTATTTTAAGGCAACTGTGACTGGTAGGCTAATATTCAGTAGCATAACGGCATTATAGTTATTCAAATTGCAAAAAGGTTTGGTGGTGATTAAAACTCGCCGGATAAAAAGAAAAGTGAGGTTTTTACCTGTATATTTACCTGCATATTTTTGGATTTTCAAATTTGAGACAACATTGTAAAATAGTATATTATTTCTCAATGAAGATAGGATGTACTTCTGTAATTTAATTTATGAAAAATCTTATCTTGAACATATCTTGTTAGATTTTATGACTAAATATTCAGTAATATGGCCTGTGCTTTAGAACCATGTTGCACTGCCCTTAATTTTGTGTATATAGGGTTAGGGTTAGGGTTAGGGTATCATCATTCACCACGTTTATGGGACAGACTGAGTAACTAACACTACCCAAGTGTTGAAAAACTGTCATTCTGATTCTAATATCAGAATTAGATTTTTCTTACTGTGTATAGGGTGGAGTGAGTGATATATTTGTATTTAGACTGTGGGAGGAAACCAGAGTTCCAGGCAGAAACATGGAAAACATACAAACTCTACATAGAAAGGACATCACAGTGAGGTAATAGAACTAACCACTGTTCATTTCTTGTTCATTTCAAATGTTTTTTTTTATGTAGCCTGAGGTCTTAGAGAAGTAAATTAGTAGCTTAATTAGTCATTTGACACCAAAGTCATTTAATAGTCAACATACAGTATACAGTTGAGTAGTATGTTATATAGAATAAAGTAGCAAAATTTGTTACTTTTGGGCAGAGAAATATGTCATTTTTTTATGTAAAACTTTACTTTTGTCAGTTACATCCAGATAAAATTGCATGTTCACATATTTTGTCATATGTATATGCTTTCCATTGTTAAATTTAAATATATTACATTAATATTTCACACCTAACATCATATATTGCTATATTTTAATGTTTTTTCAAAATTACAAATAGTTGCAAATGATGCAAATATACTTCAGCGTGTTTAAAATGTAATCCATTTACACTTTGGACACTTTAAAATCAATTTCATTACATTTTTTTCCTGTATGGGGATGAGGGCATGTTATAACCAGTATTAAGCCACAGTTAATTCAGAGAGTACAGAGAGTACAGAGATGGGTCCAAAATTGTATTATAGTGCATTGGATCCACAAAAGAATAAAGCTGATCAAACAAAACAAAAAACACAATATGCACTGACAACATGAACTGACAAAAGAAAGGGAAAATACAGATTATTTTATATTTTGGTAAAGAGAGAAAAAGAGAAAGAGAATTTTTCAGTGTGGTGAAATAAACCTAATGAGGGTTTAGTTGATTTACCAACACTTGCCGTCACAATTTGTTTCCATTGAATCTAACTTTAGCTAGTATTTGTTATTCCAAATTCCAGTTATATGACGTTACTGACGTTTGTGCTCTGGGACTTCTCATTTAAAGTTACTAACGTTACCATTTCGCTGGCAATTACAGCATAAGCTGAGCTCCTCCTTTGCCAAAGTGCCAAACTTAACATCTCAACGAACGTAAGCCCATGATGGTTCCATTTTATTTGTGCCAAGATAATAATAGCAAGACCAGCACTGTCATAACATCATTTAGTTATGTTGCCCCCGAGTCTCTGGAACTCCTCCCTCAAGATCTCAGCACTGACTCTTTTCTGACTTTCAAATGCTGTCTTAAAGTCGGGTAGGTTTATTGTAATTTCAGCCATGTACACAGGACACGGTGAAATGAAAAAGCGTTCCTCCAGGACCATGGTGCAACACAAGAACAAAAACACCACAAGACTACATAAGGGCAGACAGGACAAAATACACAGACTGCAAACAGAAAGAGAGAGAACTCACCTCTCAAAACTTTACTCTCTTTCATCTTGTCCCTAGACTGCACCCATTTCTAGTTCTTCACTGTGATTTTATACAGTATGTAGTATGTGTGTTCCTTATCTATTTTTCTTTGTCTTTTTTGTGTTATTCATTTTATGATCTGGTCTGTAAGGTGTCCTTAAGTGCCTTGAAAGGTACCTTTAAACAAAGTGAACAATAATAACTAGATTGCATCTCCACAGGAGTGAATACATGGTCGCTATAAAACCAGTGTTTGGAGACCCAAAAAAAAGTTTGTGTTAAAAAAAACAAAAAACTCTCTCTCCGACACATTTTTAAGGTGTCCTCCTCTCTCTTCCCATATATTACAGAGGCAACTTGACCACAAACATTTATTTTTTAAACGAACAACACTCGGTCCCTGATCATCCAATCAAAAATCTGAATACACTCGCACTACGCTGGATATTAATGGACGTTTTGACATTTGAACTATGCCGATATTTCAAAAACTGTAGGAGGAAAAGAGGTGCCAAATTCCATACAGAAAAAGAAGAATAATAAAAATGTTACTTCACAATCACACTAATAATAATAATAATAATCATCATCGTCATCATAATCATAATAATCATAATAATCACAATAATAGCCATGAAATTAATCATGCATATAGATCCGTTCTGGAACATGAGTGCAAACATTTATCTAAAGCATTTATCTACAGCCTTCTTTATTTTTCTCTCTTCACATGTGTGTTGCACAACCCGAGCACAGAATCCAGGATTTTTTTTTTTCTGCTTTTTTATTGTAGTCAAAACGAATGGCTGTCATTTCATTCCAAGTGACCTTGCAGACCCAAGCACTAGTGGTGGATCTTCGCAGAATGAGAGCAACTTCTTCCCCCCGATCCCAAAAGAAAAAAAAATATATATATATATTTCTGCACAAATCTTGTAGGTGACCTACTTCGATTGCAAAACATCTAATTTTGCATCTGTGCGACTGACAAATTCCTAAGATGTGGTGTAATCGCAGTAATACATTTGACGGTGACCTACAATCGCAGCCCCTCAGTGCCATTATCTCACCGTACAGCCAACCCTTCGGTGTGTTATTGCATAATTATAACAGAGAGCGAGATCATGTCTGGAAAACAGATCTGGCTGCCGCCCCTGGAGGGTCGCTCTAAAGCAACAAATCGCAAAATCACCTGCTCTCCAGATGCGGCGAAGACACGATGTTTACAAAAAAAAAAAAAAAAAAAGAGAAAAACCAAATATACAAGTCTTTCAGTTATGTGGATCACGAGATGCTCTTTTTCACTCAAGACAGGTGTTACAGCCTTGCACCGGCTGTTAAAAAAAAATTCCAATCCAGTACCAGCAGGTGTACTCATAACAAGCACATCTCGAAGAGCAGGAGCAGCAAAGGTGACTTGCTCAAGATGAGTACAGCCATATATAATGTAAGTCGTGTTTAATCCGCAAAACCTATACATTTTCTGAGACCTGTTACTGACTGCAGGGACCCTGACACTGGTTGTGAGCAGACATCACTAATGAGTTGTTCCAGCACTGTTCAAAAGGGGGGAAAAAATACGCTATGTTTGCACAATTGGATGGTAAAAGCATCCCTGAGCAGCCCAACATGAAACAAATCTATGGTAAAATGATACATAATGAGTATATAAATAGCACAAGCACGAACAAGACAGTAGCCTCTTAAACATAAAGGATCCTAAATGCATATACAAACATATACAAACAACTCCCACCCATATTGCCTCTGTAAATACTCCTCTATTTATTACACTGCCCATTCTCTGTCCTGCTGCTGCTGCTATATTTGCACAATATTTATTGCTTGTCTTCCTCTATTCTGCCTTTTTCCACACGCAACTCTCTGCTGCTACAGTATGTCATAGTACTGTATTCATACAACCTAGTGTTGTAGCTGTCGACTGCACAAACTGTCCTGTTGTTTTGTTGCTCTGTGTCTTTTCTTGCCCTTTCTTTCTATTTACACTCTTGTGTATTTTGTCTTGTCTGCACTTGTAGTCTTGTGGTGTTTCTGTTTTTGTTCTATGTGTTGCTCCATGGTGCCGGAGGAATGTCATTTCATTTCATTTCACTGTGTACTGTGTATCTGGCAGACATATTATTACACATCCACCTTTCAGACTCCTCCCCCTGTCACACATCCACACAGTAATCTGTGCAATAACCGGATGCTACTCAGTTTTTTACTGGGTTTAAACCATTATCACTATATCTATTATTATATTATTATTATGTGCAGTAGTCTCACCATGTGAAATATCACTACATATATTCATATTACTGATCTACTACTGATCTCTATTAATGTGTAATTACAGACTCCTAACCACCATTTGTGTTATTAGTAATTCACTTAACTGTAAGTTATTTACCTGTGGTTTTAGTAACTCGGCATTTGTGTTTATAGCATGGTGTATTTTATGTTGAGTTTTTTTCCTGCAGACGTTTTAATGGATTTATTTAGACCTTATATTTCATCTTGTTTTTTTTTTTGTTTTGTTTTTGTGTCCCTGTTTCCTCTGGGATCAAAGAAGTTTCTCAATCTGGAAACTACTTTGAATTGACTTGGCCAAACGATTCTTGGCCTAGAAATATGGTTCCAAAGACCTTTAATCGGTAAAGAACATATCCATTATACAGTGATTCTTCACGCTCGTACATCTCATTTACAAAAATGGCACATTTGAGAACCATTTGTTGAAAAGTGGCTCAAATGGCCGTAGTTGAAACTTATTTTGAAGAGTGCTGCTGTCACACGGAATACTACAATAGGGATGACGGAAATAAAAACTACACGCACAAGAGCTGAACAGCTAACAACATGGCACCTTTTATATGTCACTGAAGTCGTTTTTTTTTGTACAAAGGCGTTTAATTTGCAGGATCTATTTCCTTTTTACCGCTTGACTTCACTCGTGCGCCGCACAGCTAGGGCCACCTTCTCTTTCTCCTTGGCCGAGCCCGCGGCCCATCTGCAAATTAATTCTGTCCAAATTATTCAACATGTCTCACGGCTCACCTCACAGTTTACCCTTATTAGCCAACGCAAATGGAATCATCTCTTCGAGCGGGGTGATATCTGGGTCGCCCTGTGTCATCCCGACAGTAAGCCGCTTTCTGCACTGGCAGCTTATTCTTCCGGATATCAGCTGAACTAGAGGCAAACTTACACCCTGAGAAAATATTGGTTTGCAGAGCAGCAACTCGATCTTCACCTGGCGCGTCCTCAACTCGCGAGCTGTGGCTGGGGGGTAACAACTTGATGGGTGAATATCGTTTACTGATGCTTCCAGTTATGCTGAAACAACACCAGCCTAATTTCAACAAGGTGCAACGTCAGAAGAGCAATGGACAACACGCCTGTTGTCCTCTTTTTCAAACTAACATCACATCCGTTTTGCTCGATCCAGATCTATAACTATTTCTAAACTTGTATACACTCACACACATACATGCAAGTCAAATGAAAGCCATGCTTTAACTGTTAAAAACCACCATATATTGCCTACTGATGGTCTTGTTAACTGTTACGTCCTTGAATAAGGAAAGTGTTTTTTCTTCAAACACAGTAAGGAAACATTCATTATTGACAAAGTCCCAGTCTTACTCCTCGCAAGCAGACGAATATCAAAGGTTTCCTTAAGTTAGCTTCAAACACCTATACAACTTTCATATCCTTAAAATAGAGTTGGTATGGAAAAGAATCACCTCTTCAAAATGTTCAGCCTGAACTGAAGACAATGAAGACATACAACAAACCCAAATTACTCAATGCAACTTAAAACATCCAAATAAAATATTTGATGGCATCAGTTTATAAAATAAAATTTAAAAAGTATCACTGAGATGGGTAATGGATCACCCCCTCTCAAAAATACTAAACCAATCAGGTGTAACTGATCACCTTCTCCACTGCATGCCACGCTAACTGGCTTCTACCTGTGATCGGCTGTAATTGGTTGAACAGTTCAGCATGAAAACAGCTATTCCTGGAGCGTTCCAGTGCTAAGTAGTACAACTGAAAGCAATCGACCAACTATGGGTGGCAAGGCACTGTCAAAAGATCTCAGGGATAGAGACTTTGGCAGTCCCTAGGAGCACAGTAAAGTCTATGATTAAGCAATGGAAAGTGTTTGATCCGATAAGGACCCTCCCCGGATCAGACCGTCCCTCCAAACTGGTTGGAAGAGCGAGTTGGACACCTGTCAGAGAGGCTACTGATATTCCTAGGGCAACTTTGACGCAGAGAGCACAAGAATTTATGCCAAAGGGTGTGCGGGTGACAACAATACCACAAATGCTCCACGAATGTGGCTTGAATGGGAGTCCAGAAGAAAAGTCCCATTAAGCCACTCCTCAAGAAAAGTCCAATTAAGTCTCAATTGACATTTGCCAAAATGCACCTTAAAGAGTCTGAGGCCAAATGGGAAAAGGTGTTATGATCAAAATCAGACTATATGGCTTCAACACCAAACTATACATCTGGTGGAAAGTCAATACAGCCCACCTACCAAGCCTACAGTAAAGCATGGTGGCATCCTGTTGTTTCTCTGCAGCTGGGACTGGGGCACTCCTCAGGAGAGAAGGAAAAATGGATGGTGCAAAATACCATCAAATTCTTTTAAAACCTGCCAGAAAGTTGCCAATAGAAGGAAGGTTCGCCTTCCAACATGACCATGACCCAACATACACGGCAAAACTGACCACACAGTGGCTGAAGGAGAAAAAGGTGAATGTCCTTGTGTGTCCTAGGAAGACAGTTCACCAATGGTTACCATCCAGTTTGACTGAGCTTGAGCTGTACTGTAAAGAAGAGTGGGCACTGCACAGTCTAGATGTGGGTTAAAAGTATTCCAACAGACTGATGGCAGACGGAGAGGTTTTTCCAAAGAGTACCACCTTTATCCATCTCAGTGATTTGTTTTTTTGTTTTTGTTTTTTTTTTTGCCGTCATATCCTTACTTGAAAATTATAAATACGGCTGGAGGATTTGATTTTTGTGTGTGTCTTCATGTCATTGGTGATGTTATTATACCAATGAAAACATAGTGTATTCGTTTTTTTCATTCATTCATTCATTATCTGAACTGTTTATCCTAAACCAGGATCACAAAGGGGTCATAGGGCAAAAGGCACAGAAACACCCTGGACAGGTTGCCAGTCCATCACAGATATTGTATATTAATATGCATTTATAGCACCTTTGCTAAAAGTTTAATGGTCTCACAGCAACACAGATGTGTTTCACTGCAGCCATAACCACTACATAGTGAAACTCATAATAAAGAGGCACCCTTTAGCGATGCCACTTGAGTAAACGAACAAAACTTTCATTCAAAACTTTATGAGGTCTACTGTCAAGGTTTACCTTCATAACAACTGGGATATGAAGTCTTACGAAGAGCCATGAGCTGGTCTGACAAGTCATGACCAAGCAATTACCTCTGGGATCAATACAGTTTTCTAATTCTGATTCTGATATATGTCTCTTTATGTGAAAAATAAATGTCCTTGGTAGTTGGGACGACTTGAGGCACATGTGCAACACACGTGCAACTTTATTTAACAAAAAAAAAAAAGTATAAACATGAAGAAAAACCAAAACACTGAACGATAAACTAGATACTAAACATGGTCACCAGGGTCATGTAAAACTGAGTATCACAGTGTGTCATGGGAGGTGTCAGCAGAATACAAGGGTAAAGTCAGAGTAAGGTCATGGTGGACCGACAAAACCTGCTACAAACACAGGGACATTTATAACAAATGGTAAACAGGGAGCAACTGGGACAAGGCAGGATTACAAATAGACAGGTGAGCACACTAACTGCGAGGGCAGGACAAGGGCAGAGGTAGGGACGTAAACAGGAACCACATGGAGGACAACAAAACAAAGGGCATGACAGAAGAGAGTCGACACGACCAGGAGAGCCGCTACGTTGCTATTGTGCCGCGTTCCAAATCTACATTTTTTCTTAGATACTATTTCCCCCTGTGCATCACTGGATCCTCTCAATTATGAGGTAGCTAAAGAGCCAAAATGCAAACACTACTTACGATGCACACGAGAAGGTCTATTCTCTCTCTCACTTTCTGTAACAGCTTAATCCTCATTAGGGTCTCGGAGCCTATCCCGGGGTCAATGGGCGCCAGGCAAGAACTCACCCTGGGCGAGGCGCCAGCCCACCACAGGGCACACACACACACACACACACAGTCAATTTAGAATCCCTAATTCACCTGACGCACATGTCTTTGGACTGTGGGAGAAACCAGAGACCCCAGACGAAACCCACGCCACCACAAGGAGAACAGGCAAACTCCGGATTTGAAGGTATGAGGCAACAGCACTACCCACTGCGCCACTGTGGGGCCAAGTAGGTCTACCAGAAAACTAAAACACTTACAAACCAGCAACAGCTACACAAACTGAAGGGTACAACTGCAAAAGCAGCTGAACTAGCTCAAGGCTTAACAAACCTTATGGGTCACAGTTGTACCATCAAACCATGTAGCAACACTCAAATTTCAACTTCTGTTACACAGAAACTCTGATGATCAAAAAACATTCAGGAGGACAAACAAATCAATCAGTTGTGAAACATTTTTCACAATAGCAGCAACATTCTGCTCCATCTTAATATGCGAGTGTCAGAGTACAAAATATAACCACTTCTTTAAGGGTCTATTGACAACAGACCAGAATATATTCCATTTTCCGATGAAATAAATCTGTTTCCAGACTCCAGCCTCTGCTCTGAATCTGTACACCAAACCAAGCCGAGCACAATCTGAACAGTTCAAGCAACCCGGAAGTCTAAACTTACTCTGTTGCTTTGATGAGGGGCTTGCTGCCTAGTCTGAAGATGAGTCTGCCCTCTGTGACCGTTCCCTTTCGAAGAAGGAACTTTTCTGCCAGATCAAACCCTGAAGAGGAGGGGAAAAAAAAAACGTAAGTGTTATCAGGATGCCAAAACTTTTGGCCAAACTTATAAGTGCCAATTCCAATGGCCCTTCAGAGCTAACTGCTTTGCTCAAGGGCCCCACGGCACTTTTACGATCAAAGCAGAGATTAGCTAGAAAAGCTAGACAAATAAATAGTGTTGCGTTAGTACTTCTATTGCTGTGAAGGTCAATTAACCAAACTGTCAGTTTCCATTTGAGGCACATGTGTGGTCTGTGTCGTGGAAAACTAAAGAGTTTCACGTTCACTGAGGCATGTCAAGTTTTGAACAGCTAATTAGCGAAGACAGCTTGTCATGAAGCACCATATGCAAACATTCTACACTTAACGTGCAAATTAAAATGTTCTATGGACAGCAATAAAGAGCCTATATAATTCATTTTTTTTTGCATTTTAGTTCCACTTCTGATGTTTGTGGTTTTATTCCCCAAAAACAGAATTCAAAGAAGGCTGTTTTTATTACTGTGCCGTTAAGACGGGTATATACTAATGACCTCTGTTATGACTGGTTGTCCTGTACTGGGCGTCATTCAAACAACAGTCTAGACTGAAATGCTCCTTCAAACGTGATTATTTACGGGCAGAGCTAATCTGCACGTTGTCGTATGTAAATGTCGTGCCTGATTAGTCCTCAACAGTGAATTAAAAACTGCAGTTAAATTTGCATCCATCGTCCTTATGGACTGGGGAGTAAATTGTATGTTTTGACACTGTTCATGTACCGCTGCAACACTTTTACTGAAAAGGAAAACAACTAAAATTCAGTTTTCCATGAAATGGGCCCTTAAAAGCAGCAACTGCATTCTGAAACATACCTGTAAACTCGCGCTGGCCGCTCACGTTGCTGTACCATCTGTCCTCCAGCTTTAAAGGAGGACATGAATGATCTGGGGAAAAAAGGAATTGAATTAAAAGTACTGGACAATTCGAGCCATATTTGTTGTGTTCTGAGGTTTATGTCATTACAACCACATACAAGAATTCGGTGGAATGAAACCTCCAGTGCCTTGGTGCAACATTCACACACGGCCTGTGTTTGCAGGACCACACAATACAACTCAGACACACAGTATATAGTGCAGCCAGGCAAACCAGGGTGGTACAATATTGACTACAATACAATCTTACTCATGGCAGCTCACGGTCATGGTGTCCAGAGTGAAAGTCTAGGCACAGTTGTAGGCCAATTTTAAACTCCAAAGCGGCCAAATATATATATGAACCTTGTGTACTGTTAACCTATGTTGAACACACTCAGTAACCTTTAAAACTCAGAGCATATTAGTAAAATCTGATTTCAGCAAATATAATGGTGTAAGTCAGTCTAAAACCGGTGTTTGTTCTCCTACACGCTCGCCGTTTGCTGCTCTTTCTCTCGGCCTCTGCGGGTTTTCCCTTCTCACTTCTGGGCAGAGACTATCCTGAAAGTTCTCCCGATTCAAAGATCTTACCGGATCAGAGACTATGGATTTCATAATGGCTTAAACCATCTTCAGGAAAATTCAGACGTCGGTGTTTCCAAACCTCGTATGTTTTAAAGGGATAGTTTGTGGACTAATCCAGTTTGAAGAATTTCCCCTTTACCCAAGAGCAGCCAATCATTCAAAATATTTTTTCTTCCATAGTTTGAAGTTAAAATACAAGGCATACATAGCCAACATGTTATAAAAGCTAAGATGCATCCAACGCCTAAAACTCATGAATCTTGCTAAGTAATCCAAAGTAATGGACTTTATGTGTTTTTCTGACACTGTGTGACATGCTGTTATTTGTAAAAAAGCACAAAATTCAGGCTGCTACAACTGTTCTTAGCTATGTGATGCACTTTTGACTATTTTGACAGAAATCACACAGTCTAGTTGAGATTACTACAGTCTTCGGTTGATATGTGATGATTAACGCACGCAATCTACTTTCTGGTAAGATATAAGTTTCCTTTTTAAACTACGCTATATGGACAAAAGTATTGGGACACACATGTTTTTCAGGGTTTGGGCTAGACCCCTTACTTCCAGTGAAGGACAATCTTAATGCTTAAGCATAACAAGGCATTTTGGACAACGCCATGCTTCCAACTTTGTGGACACAGTTTGGGGAAGAACCTTTTCCATTCCAGCACAAAGCGAGTTCCATAAAGACATGTCTGGAGGAGTTCAGTGTGGAAGAACTTGACTGTTCTCCACAGAGTCCTGACCTCAACCTCATCCAACACTTTTGGGATGAACTGGAACAGAGATTGCGACCCGGACCTTCTTGTCCAACATCAGTGTCTGACCTCATAAACACTCTACAGAATGTTTGGGCACAAATTCCCACAGAATCTTGTGGAAAGCCTTCCAAGAAGAGTGGAAGCTGTTCTAGCTGCAAAGGGGGACCAACTCCATATTAAAGTCTATGGATTTGAACGCAATTTCATTGGAGTCCCTGTTGGTGTAATGGTCAGGCGTCCCAATACATTTGTCTATATAGTGTACATCAGCCTTGTAGGATTACCCAGTGTAAACTTACAGAACGGTAAACGTGTCTCCGGCGATCAAGTACATTTAAGGAGAGACTTGTAAGAATTTGCCAGTTTTGGCATCAAAGACAAATCAAAATAGATGACGCTAAAGTTGATTTAGCGTTCAGACTGTCCATAAATCTACAGGAGCAGATCTAGTGCGTGTGGCTTGAGGTGACCTCTGTCCAGTATAGGCATGGAGTCACTGAGTCTGTGTCATGGAGAACGTGTCATGTTCTTGTACGTGCCTTAAAGGAGGCATGACAAATCTTTAGCCAGGAATACTTCATTCACACCCAGATTCCAGACAAGAGTGCTAAACAAGCGTTAATTGAGGGCGATGAAAACACAGGCCCGACCGAAACCTCCTTCAGAGCCTGGAGGTCAACTTTGCCTTATTTTGTGGCACGTCTACGCTAAAGCTGGCGACTCCTGCAACATGACGCAACTGAAAAAACAACTCGGATACATTTACACCTCCGGTGTTGGGTAATGGCCACCCACAGCTGTAAACAAAGAATACAAAGCGATTGCTGACTCACTGCTCGATTTGGGAGCACGGTTTTTCAGAGAACGGCTTTGATTTAAATCAACAAATAAATAAATAAACAGCAGCAAGGCCTGTCCGGAAGGTATGTGAGTGAAGCAGGCCAGATGGTGATGGTATACATACCTATTCTCTCATTTACTGCCATGCCAAAAGTAAAAGGAATGGCATTTACAACCCAGAAGAACACAGTCCATCCTAGCCAGTGACTCATGTCTTCTTTTGCACATGAGAAAGGGCTTCTTGAATACCTGAAATAGAAAAACAATGTCACTTTCAGAGGCCTTTCGGTGAACTGTCAGATACTTAAGATAGCATCATAATCTGGTTTTGAATATTCAATTTTTTTTCCCACAAGTCTATCAACTCATTATGACCAGCATTTAAAATAGTGTATTCTGATTAAGAATAATTACATTAGGGATTAGACATTTTCACAGTGCATGTTTTGCATTAAAATATATATATTTTTTTTAGGCTTGTTGAGTTGAAACTCGTTGAAAATCAGCTAGTAGTGCCACATTTTAAAACTACAGTCAAAAACAAAGCATAATAATTAAACGTTTCACAAACTGCTCTGTAGTAAATGCATGTAAACAGGCTCAATTATGCTCTCTTTGCAATGAAAAGCGCAGTTGGTCAAGAATTAAAAAAAAAAAAGACCACAAAAAGCCACTAACTGGTATGATTTACCATGAGAATCACAAATATTGCCAAAGTGTCCACCTCTACCCTGTGAAAAAATAAACAACTAAGTAACTGGCATTAGAACTTTAAAAACGTTAGCTGCCTGGCTGCTCTCATGCTTTAGATACGGGAACAAAAATCCTTCATTTATATTATCTTCATATTGGAAATTAAAAATGATAGCAATCCGTCACTTTTTTTTACAGTGTAGATCACATCACAAACATCACACACACATTGCATCTGTGTATCATATCACATTCATTAGTAAACTGTGACCTAACTGGCATAATTTATCTTAATAACACCAAATAATGGCAAAATGCCCACCCCTACCCTGTAAAAAAAAAAACGAAACTGATATGGTAACTATAAAAATAAAAAGTAAGCTGTTGGGCTGCATTACATTTTTAGATACTAGCTGATTTATTATTCAAAGTTAAAAATGAAAAACTATTTCTTTTTGCCTTTATTTACAGCATGGATCACATCACAAACATCACACACACACACACACACACACACACACACACACATTACGTCAGTGTATCATGTCACATCCATTACACTGTAAGCTTTGCTGCGTTCACTGAAACTCTAGTAATAAACAAACAAAAGCACGGCTTATAATGTTGACACTGGTCGTCCGCATTGGTCAGGCATGATGCAGCAGATCTGAAGACTTTTTAGAGACTTTTTATCCTTTAACTTTTCTTCAGCTCCTTCAGAGTCTATTCTTTCACACTCTGTTCACTGGAGAGGTTGAGATGAACTGTAAAGTCTCCCAGACCCATTAAACCTAAACCAAGACTAAAAACAATCTCTCTCCACTGACACTGACAGTATTTGCACTTTAAACCAAAACACATCTGGTACTGCGGCAAAAACCTGAACCTGAGATCTCATGAAAAAGGGGATGCAGTGAAATCACGTGGATCACGGCCACATAAATAAAATCTACAGCCTGCGTAAACAGTCTATGCCCTTTTGGCAATAGCGTATATACACGCATTGATTAGTGATGTGGAACTGATGTACACATTCCAAGCAAATCCAACGCATCAATGTTTCTGGTGTTGATGTGGAGGGGAAAAAAACTTCTCATCAGAAGTCGAAGCGGAACATTTCACCTCTGAGAAATAAAGCATGCAGGCTAAACTCCCGAACCCCGCGAGCCATCATCTGCTGCATTTATTTTTCGAATGCATTAACACTAAGCCACTTTCGTAAGTCTAAACCTTTCCACACAGCAGTGACAGTGTTACACTGTTATTTGTGACACTACTGTTCCTGTCATTGTGTTGCACTATTGTTTCTTGTCTTTTTTCTACTGTCCTATTATCTTTTATTCTTTCCTGTTGCACTGATCGTGCTCATGACACAAGAACTTCTTTCTTCTTATCCTGTCTTACATTATATGGACAAAAGTATTGGGACACACTTGTTCCAGTGAAGGGCAAACTTAATGCTTCAGCAGACCAAGATGTTTTGGACAACGCCATGTTTCCAACTTTGAGGACACAGTTTGGGGAAGAACCTTGTCTATTCCAGCATGACTGTGCCCCAGTGCACAAAGCAAGCTCCATAAAGACATGACTCGAGGAGTTCAGCGTGGAAGAACTTGACTGGCTGCACAAAGCCCTGAACTCAACCCCATCAAACACCTTTGGGATGAACTGGAACGGAGATTGCGAGCCAGGCCTTCTCATCCAGCATCAGTGTACCTGTTAAATGCTCTACAGAATGAAATGCTCCACAGAGTCCCTGTTGTTGGGAATGGGCAGGCGTCCCAATACTTTTGTCCATAGAGCGTATCTGACATCAGGCTTTATTCCCTTCACCTGCTCCACTCGGGCTGCATCCCACAGCTTGTGAACTTGAACCTGACACAACTGGGCGGCAAAAAAATCCATCCAGCTCAGATGTGCAGGAACAAATTCCGTGAATAAATAGTGCTGAAGGATCACGTGGGGAAGGGAAAGGAGAGGAGGGGGGGGCAAGTATTCTTGATGCCATTTATCATCCGTGTGTGTGTGTGTGTGTGTGTGTGTCAGAGAAGCTGTCACATCAGTAAGCGCCCCGTAATGTCCGAGCTACGTTTCTAACAGAACTAACCAAGAAGACATCCGTAAACAACAAAACAAGGACGTCTTATTTTAACAATTTCCCCATTTTTCTCCACACTCTGACCCCACCTTTAACTCCAAAACGACAGAACAAGTATCTCTCGATGTCCCGAGCTGTCTTTGGCTTAAAATATGGCTTAAACGCGATTAAAAGCGAGCAAAAAAAAAAAAAAAGATGCAAAACGCATAATATTCAATACGCGTCAGGACGACATTGCTGGAAAAATATCTTGCGTGGACACTTTTGAAGGACTTTCTGACTCAGGACGACCAAACACGCTACAAAAATGCACAAATAAATAACAAATAAGACGAAAATGAACTTCACTCATGAATGACAGTGTTGAGAAAAGCAAATAAACGGTTCTAAAGACGTACGCACGAGGTAAAACAGAGGTAAAAAAAAAAACAAAAAAAAACAGGGCACAGCTGTACTTACATGAGAAAGTTTTTCTCTTTCTGGTTCCTCCAAAAGCATGAACGAGAAGCTCCTCAGGCTGCTGAGAGCTAGGAGCACATGTCTCAGAAGCGACGTGGGGTCCAAGCACTCTTTGGAAACCCAGAAAAGTGAGAATGAGAATGGAGGAGCTCCCGGAGCAGCTCTGTCCTTATTAGTCGTACTGAGTGACCCTCCCACTCACTCATTAGGGGGCTACTGAAGCCCATCAGGAGGAGCAGCACCAGCACCAGCTCTCCCACAGCCTCCTCAGGAGCTTCACCGCGCTTTTACCAGGTTTCACTCACATTAGCAGGGACACTCGTGTGTTCCTCGTCCTAATCCCCTCCTGGTGCATCTGTGTCGTGTCCTCAGATCCACCTTTTAACACTATTTTGAGGAAAAACACAAAACTTGTTGACTCAGCACTTTTTTATAACAGAACCCAGTGGAGAGGTGCTGAACTGACTTCAGTTTCAAGTGTGGCAGTGGGGTTGTCTGCACGAATGCATTACAATAAACTTCTGCGATGTTTAAACCATGTTATATATGCACATATATACGTGATTATATACGTGTGTGCGAGTGTGTGTGTATATATGTATGATGAATATGTATTTCAACCAAATATGCTCGTATGCTTTCTTTCTCTCTCTCTTTCTCTTTCTCTCTCTCTCT